>VZUI01055453.1:0-23162 GCA_013401135.1 Cettia cetti | reverse complement strand
ATAGAGATAGATAGATAGATAGATAGATAGATAGATAGATAGATAGATAGATAGATAGATAGATAGATAGATAGATAGATATGTAGGTTTTATTCTAGAACAATTTGGCTGCAATGGAAAGGACATGCACACACATCAGTTATTATCAATAGTAATGCAACAATATAAAAGTACACAGATATCACTTAAGAAAATATGAAAGGAAAAGAAAGGATAAGAATAGATACTGGGGAGGAAAGAGATCACCACAGATGGATCAAGTGACAAGACTTGATTGTAGCAAATTAGTTGTCCATTGATCTAAGTAATGGTCAGTCTTGATTTGTGTGATGTGGGGAAAGCCCAAGAAACATAGACCTCAATGGGTTAATTTATGTTTAGGTTCAGGTGGGGATGCCCAGGCACTTCCCCTGAAGGAGGAGTTTTACACTGCCTGATATAACACTGTGGCTCATGAGCAGTTCTAGTTGCCTCTCATGTCAGCTTAGTTGATGTAACTATCATTTCTGAAGAGATTAATACTTTCAGGCCTACATGTGAGTGTCCGGGTACTTCTCCAGGGGGTGAAGTTTAAAATTAAGCCTGTTGTGGCAAGGAGGCATTGGCATGATAAAAAGCATTATCCCGCCTCATAGAATCTGCTTCTTATCAGCCTCCTTGCTAATGTGGCTCAAACCCCAGCTTGTAGCCTCCAGTGGTGGATATTTACCTCCTCTGCCCTGAGCTGTTCCCTCACACATCATCAGCAAAGAACTTGCCACTTTTGTAGACAGACAATAGTTTGAGTCATTAGCCATTAGCATTTCAGCTTCTCACAGTGCTCAAAAGCAGACAAGCCAGTTGGCAACTCCTTACTCTGTGCAGGATAGGATGGAACAGTAGGAAGTACAGTCAGAACTTTCTGTTTCTGAGATGTGTTCTTCAGGCACTTCTGTTTATAACTTTCCCTTCTTAGGTTTGGGCCTATTCTTTCCCTGGACCTGCCAATGGAACCAAATATTCATGAATAACTTTGTCTTTTATATTAGCCATATGTTTTCCAGAGGCTCACAGGCTGTGAATATTAAAACAAAAATCACTTTTCTAAGAGAGAGAGAAGATGAAAAGAATATTTGAAGATGTTACTTGAATATTTTTTCAATTACTATTACTCAATCAGATGTACTAGAAACTGAAAATTACATTGACAAGATGAGCTTGCACTATCAGTATATAAAGCTGCATGAGGAAGGGAAAAGTAATCAGAATAAAACATGCACAAAATTGAAATGACAATCTGATACTGTTGAAAAGATCATTATATTTGATAAGGATCATTTGATGAGATACAGGCAAAATTCAGCCCCAGGGTAAACAAGTGGAATGGACAGAGACTGGAAAAGAAACAACAGAATCTTTTATTTCCTTCTTATTTTGTAGTAAGAAATAGGACATGCACTGCATTACAGCTTTGTATTGAATGTATGGAAAATAAGACAGTAATTTTGTCTCTCCCAAAAGCCCAAGAAAGCATGCAACTAACTGAAAATATTTCACATTTTACTTAAACTTCTCACAATATGCAAGCAAAATTTAATTTCTAACCTAATGTTAATTTTTCTACCTGTTATTATAATTTTTATTAAGGTATTTTGTTCTGTCTCAAAATGTTGTATTAGGAGTTCCATATTGTGTTTCCTGCGTCCTCATTGGGGTGCTTTGGACAGAAGGCATGCATATCTCATAAAATCTCTTGCAAGGTAACCTGTGGAAAAGATTTTTGTTCTCTTCATGCAAGAGAACAGAAAGAATTTCCAGCTGCCAGGAGTACAAAACAGTAATGGAATTAATTGAAATTATATAGGCAAGTTCTTTTCTTTCCTCTGCCTTTTTTCCCCACCTGTGACTTGTCCTCTCTGTAGTCCAGACACACATGAAAAACAATCTGGTTGTGTGTAACCATTTGGGGAGGGGGTGAAATAAACACACATTCAGTCAGCTACATGTTGTAGTGGAAGAACTGTGAAGCACCTCCACTGTGGATCTAGATTAGGAGAAATTACAGACCAAAAAGGCAAAGTATACTTTCCTCTCCATGAGGTTTATTCCCTGTAGTCAATTTATTTGTGATCTGAATTAATGTCCAATGCTCCAAAATACCTGAGGAGCATTGGTTTTAATGAGACCTCCACTGAGCTACCTCTGTTTTCAAAATCCTTAACCCAGTTATGCACCTTAAGGTTTAATCCCATCACCATCTATACACACTTCAGTTTTCAGTTCTCAGTTTTGACTTCCAATGGAACAGAAGTTTTTATATTTGTCTCTGCACTTGTCCTGATTTAAAACAAAATCCCAAGAGAATGTTTTAAATAGAATATCCTCTGTTTATCCTAGCAGATTCTGTAGGAATGGTGTTTTGTTTCAAGTGAATTTAAATTGTAAACCCCAGGAGGTCACTATTTATTTGAATTCTTTTAGGATTGATTTCAGGGAAGAAAGAATAATCTCAAACCTCATTCAATAAAGTAATATATTTCATTTATACACTGTAGAATATTTCATTTGTACTCAGAGGAATATTATATATATATATAGCTTAGAGAATCTAAAACTATGTACAGTATCCTTATATACAGAAAATTATTTTGTCCATAGTGAGTATGTTAATTTTTGTTTAAACTTCACAATTAAAAAGAAACCGAGTTTCTCAGTTCTTGCGAGTTTATACAAGACCTAATTTTTTTTCTTGAAATATTTGGGGAAGGCTTCTACAGAAAAAAAAAAAAATTGTTTCATAAGAGGTTAGGAGAGGTTAGGTTAGGTTCATGCTCAGGAACTATCATAAGCTGTCTCTGGCCTATGTACCTTAACTTCTCCAGGACTTCTTTGATCAAAACACAACTACAAAGCAAAATAAGACATCTTTTCGATAAAAGTATTTTGAATAAAGGTCTTTTTTGTTGATGAGTATCAGCACGTACTTACTTTTTGTGAAGTACTTCCTTATTTCTCAGTACTCATTCCCTCCTATCACTTCAATTTTCTCCAAGTTCTTCAGACCAAATCCAGCCTAAATAACTACAGAATTAATGTACTTGTTTACTGGTGACATCCATTCATGTTTAAGTACATTAAAAGAACATTTCAGATGACCTAAATAATGCCATGAAAGAGCCTGCCCTAAAGATAGTAAACAGGAAGCAGCAACAAGAACTTAAAAAGAATTTATGTCCTTTATTATAGCATTTCCTTTCTTTTTCCTGCTTTTGCCAGCCAAGTTTCCTTATGTTGTTCTCTGAATTGAGGCTATCACCGATTATTGCTTTGAAGAACACAGGAAAAAGAATGAATTTGCTAGAGTTAAACTGGAAAGAATAATCTTTTAACTTCTCCCTCCAGGAAGCTTATCTTTTATTTGAACTGATAGAACCAAGGGGGCAGCGAAGTTACCAGCAATGATGGTTTTGATAAAAACAATTTTTCGTATCTGCTTTTAATTTTAATCAAATTATAGGAATCACTTCCTAGCTCAAATATCTATAGATATATATTTTGTGTATTTCATTAGTCATAGCATACAGGAATTTGCTCACATAGGTTTACTGAAAATATAACCTGGATTTTGTGGGAAATTTAGATGATATATATATATAATTTTATTTATTTATAGCCATGTGAGTTTATAAGTTTACAAGAGTTATTAATATTCTCATTTTTACTGAGAAAGAGAGAGAGAAATGTTTCCAAATAGTTAATATGAAGTGACTTCTGCACTTTTTAAGGTCTGTTCTGTGAAGCAGACATTTTGTACTTCATTAGATAATCCTTGTCATCTTTGGAGATGAAGACTACATCTTCCTTCTATAAGGTATCAAATCAGTCACCACAATACTCAGTGGTAGATTTTTTTTTTTTTTTTTTTTTGCAACAGTGGTATCTACCAATATCAAAACAATTTTCCTCAAATAAGATTCTATTTGATCTGTTCGTGATTACTGGATGAGTAAAAATTTAGAGAATGTTAGCTATTTTAATGTTGATGCTATTATGAAAAAGGTTACATCTTCATGAGTTGGTGGATAATTTTATTTTTAATGTGCTATGTTAGGTCTGACTTACCATTATAACTACACTTTTGGAATTTTCTATTAATTATGGAAGGAGCTGTTATTAAACAGTCATAAAACAGTGAAAATGTCGTTGTCTATGAAAGTTAGATGAATTTCCTCCTCCAAAAATGTCTCCACAAATCTAAGCAAGATCCAGAGTCAGCAGAGTTCTGTTTTTTCTGCTGTTGGACATTTAATGAAAACAGCAGCTGAAATCTTGAGTTTGAATTAGACAAGTTTCTCTTGCTTAAGAATAGCATTGAGTGCAATTTATTGTGTGTTTCACCAATGAAGTGTAAAACTTTAACATGTTGCATGATAAGATTGGGGTTTTTCTGGACTATCCTTAGGTCATGTTTCATGGAAAATCTACTTCAATCTGAATCTACCAGGATTCCTGTGTAGGAGGTGTTGGGAAACTTAAAAATGTTTCCATAGATACAAAGCACAGACATTGCAGCAGCATTCAGCCAGGCCATGCAAGTGTTGAGATGTTTTTCATTACTAGCACTGGGCTGTAGAATTGTAGTAAAGTGGCTTTTACCCAGTTCTTTTATTCCCCAGAATATATCAATTGGTAAAAAAACAAAACAGAAAAAAAAAACACCCAAAAAAACAGTTCCACTGGTATCAGTGGAAATACACAAGCTTATGAACTTCAATGATATTTCTAGATAACACTGTAAGGTAAGAGACTGCATCTGCCTAAGCTCATATTTAGCTATGCTGTCAAACTTTATTTAGTTATCTGCAATATGTTTTCTATATTATATTATCAATGATATTTCTATATCTGCAATGTGTTTTTGGCATTTTGGATGGCTGAGTTTAATACTGTTTGTCTATAGTACAGAGTAAAGAAAACTAGAACAAATGTAAATTTAAGAAAGCTTATTTTTGTGGGAAAATTTTACTTTTTACTTTATTTTCTCTGCCTTTTTCTCTTGCTGCCAACAGTTTCACTAAGCTCCATTTTGTCCTGATTTATTTTCATGTTTACTACTCTTCCACCACCTCCCTATTTCTTACATATACTCTTCTATCCATTCTTTATCTCTATCTACGTAATTTATAAATAGACTGCAGACTATTACCTTTACCTCTGGTATGTCCCTGTGAAGATCATAGAGATTTCCCTGAAATGAAATGTAAAGGCTTAATATTAAAGTTCATAATTATTGTTGTCATTTAATAGCTCTGCATTTTGAGATAGGAGAAAAGAAGCAGCTGAGCTCTTCCCCCAGAATTCAATGTTCTCAAGATAAAGCAGATAAATGGGATGAGCCCTGGCTCCCAGGCCTGCTCTGCCCTATGCAGGAAGCCCCTTACTCTCCTGGTGCCTGACCCCAGGGAGCTGCTGTCTACTGTGGCTCTACTGTCATCCGGCGGAACCTAAAGAAGGAATGTGCTGTGGTAAAACTCCATCTTGCAAGCAAGGGATGGAGTTTTACTTAAGATCAAGTTTCTAATGATATTTATGAAACTTCCTGGAGTCTGAGCCCAGACTATCAGACTCCTTTTTGAGCTTCCTTGGGACTCTGGTCCGATGGTGACTTAATTGGAGAGAGACAGCTTTGATCTGTTGTCCGAAAAGTAAATTTAATAATACAAAACAAACAATAAGGTGTCCACTGCATTGGAGCAAACTGGATAAAGGCAGTACAAGGGGCAAAAGGCAAGATGCCAAAAGCCTTGGGTCAGACAGGGGTACTTACACATCCTGGTGTGGGTGGGGAGTTAAAGTGTGGTCTGAGGGAAGGGTCCAATGGGAGACAATGATGAAGAATATTAAAATTCTTGCACCAAAAATCAACCTAGGATAACACAGAGAACTGAGAACTTTCTAGTAACAATTTGCATAGAAAGCATGTCAATTAGCTTTTTGTTTATGGCACTAAGAACAGGGTTTCCCAAGGCATTTTTCCAGAGTTCTCTTCTTCCCTGGGGAAACTGCCCTCTACATATTTACAAGTAGTTAGATTCCAATTAATTTTTTTGAGAATCATGAGTTTCCTTCAAAGTTTCCTTCAAAGTTTCCTTCAAAGTTTCCTTCAAAGTTTCCTTCAAAGTTTCCTTCAAAGTTTCCTTCAAAGTTCAAGAGTGGATTGTTATGGTTGATTCGTTGAAATGTGGTTCAGTTCTTTTCCTGATATTTTTAGAATTGTTAGCTTGGTATTATCCTGGATTTAACCTTTCTACCATAACTGTAAAATAAGATACAAGAGATGGGCTAGAAGAAGAATCATCTAATTCAAATATATTTTAAGAAAAATGCATGCTGATAACAAGATTTTTACTTTTTTTTTCTGGGTCTGGAAAATGACGGGTTAAGAGTCCATGTACATAAAAGGGCCACTCTTCTGAAATTTTCACTTCAAGAGTATCAAGCAAATGAAAAAGAGCAGTAGAGCAGCAAGATTAAAACATGGGCCAGTGAACAGAAAGTTGATTATAATGTCAATAATGGTGTATTCAGTAATTTTGTGGCCAAATGTCTTCACTACTTGTAAAAAAAAAAAGATGAGGGGAAAAAAGCATGGAACAGTTCACACTGCTTATTTTGCCAAGAGCATATTGTAATGAACATACTGTAATGTGTGTGTGTCAGTGAATATTTGCAGTACAACTTAATGTCTGGAGCTCTCTGCCCTGTTTCTGTCAAGTCAAGCAATACTGCCAATATATTAAGTGCTGAAAAAAAAAAATTAAAACAAGATTATATGGGCAAAATACATACACAGTGATTTTTATATCGATTAACTCATTGTTACTAGCTCCTGAAAACAGCTGTGCTGAAATTTTATAGTATGCTAGGTATTTTAATCAGATTGGTAATCAGGAATTTTCACAGCAGGGAAAGGCTGGCTTTTCAAATATTTTATATAGATTTAAAACTCTCTTGGCAAGAGGCAGTAGAATTGCGTTCTCTTCGTTCTACGCTATATGCTAAGATATAAACCATTATAATTACTATTGTGTTTTGTGAGTCTAATTATAGCTCCTTGTTCTCTGTGGCTGTTGCTTAGTCTTTTGCTTTCACTACACTTCTACTAAAGTACATGAAAGAATGTATACCATAAGGAATGGAATGCCACCAGTGCACAAGTTGGAATGAAAACTACAGGTGAAAACAAAGCACAGACAAGGTTCTTTGAAAATGGAGAATGAGATTTAATGAGGACAAAGATGTCCTTGTCTGAGTAACCAACAAAATTTTTTTTTTGCTCAAAGTTTACTTGTTTCCAATTAAACTCACAAAGTAAGAAAAAAATTGCAAGCAACAGCATTCTCCACTCTCCATGAAAAAAAAAGGAAAAAAAAAAAGAGAAAAGCTCATCCTTTTCAAGTCGGGAATGTGTTTTCAGGGCTACAGCATGGCAAAGTTTACTCCAAAATTTTCACTGGTCCATGTGGAAATCTGTTCATGTGACCTCCATCCCTAAGTACAATATTGTCTCTGGTTTAACCACCACTAACTGTCTATCTTCTTCAGGCCATCATTCACAATGCTTGAACAATGCTATGTGATGTGATTTTTTTGTGTAAGAAGCTGCAGTTGGACTTTGCCAGGTGTTTTGTACATAAGCACTAAAACGAGACATCTGGTGACCCAGGAACAACTGAATCTTAGCCTTTTGCCCTACAGATGTTTAAACCTCTGCATACCAATATTGATTTTACTTACGACAAGTTCTACCTTAAATAGGCATATAGATAATCGTTAAATTTTTACACCAAGTAGGGCCTGTGTTCTCTCTATTTTTCATCCAACAGTACCTTTATTTGGATGCTATTCTGAATTTAACATGCAATTTTGTAGTAGGTACATTTTTAGATTCTCAGTGCAAAAGATGTAACATGCTGATTTTGTCAGTATTTGACAATAGTACCCCCATGGGCATTTAATCTAGAAATGCTAATATGTATTGATTATAATCCTAACCTATCTTAATCCAAGGAAATTTTTTCTTATTCGTGGAACTTCAAAGTTTGAAGTTTTCATCTGAAGAAGGGCAGCAGACAATATAATAAATGGAAAAAAAAAAATCTTTATTTTGTTCTGGTAATCCCAACTCTTTTACCCCTGCAGAGTTCAATAAAATACAGAGAAGCCAACTGAGCTCAGAAATCAAGGGTAGTGGCATTGCCAGACTAGAAGACTGAATAGATTTCCCTCTTTCAGAAAGAGAATTCTTCTTTTCTAATCTCCAAAGCATAGGTGAAGTGCATTTATGTGAGATCCTAGCTCTCTGGTTGGCTGGTTTGATGAAAACTCTGTATTTACATGTGCTGTTGAGATAGCCTCACAAAAAGACATGACAAGACTCACTTGCTTAGGAAAATAAGTTTTAAATATGTTTTGACACTTTAATTAATAGATTTCTAGCTAAGATGTTCCATTCTCTGTCATAAAAAGATTATTGGATTCATTGCCCTCATTAACTAATGTTAGTGGTTAAATTTGTACAGTGATATTAGTAAAGATTAGAGTCCAACTTCTGGCTCAATATTAGATGTCTACAGGGCTTCTACTTTTCTGGGTTTTTGCTAAAGCTCATCATAAGAAAGGAAAAAAATTTTCTAAAGTGACAAAGAAAGGCCACTGCATAAAAATTTGTACTTTTCCTTTCTGAAAGGCAGCATTATGTTTTTTCTTGTTTTCAGGTCAAAGGATGAGATTCTGAACAGACCAGAATAATTTCCTGCTTAATTTTATGTATCCAACTATTGTGAAAATCTATTTGTCCATGTTAACAGGAGTAGACATTTTATAGACAAGTAAATTTCATGGAGCATTGGATATATTTTCAGGCTGAAAATTCCAGTCAACCATGAAATTAAAGAGAAAAGGGGTTCCTTAAAAGGAAAGTTTGACAATTACAGATCTTGTCCACTTCTTCAAATATATTTCTCTGTCAAACTTTTAATCAGTTTTATTAATCCTTTTGATGTTGTATTTGTTGGTATTACTAGTGTGACAAAAGGCATGATAGGAAGACAGTTTAAATAATTCTGCTAGCAAGAGTGTGTGCAAAATTTCACTCTGGAAAGAAAGTTGCCTACTTCTCTGGGAGTCAACCATCATGCAAGATTTTAACAGTGTGTACAGTCTGTCAAAATTCAGTAGGAGTTCAGCACTTTGAACATATTCTTCACAAGGTCCCCTGACTAATATCATACTTCTATTTATGAACAACTTCAAAGGCTTGAAGAGGTCCTGAATGTTTATTTAAAGAAATAAGGGGCAGATTCTGTAAAAATTTCCAAAAATGACTGTTTTAAGTTAGCCATAGAAGTCTATAGTGAAGACAACTATAAAACTCACTATATTTTTGAAGATGGTCACAGCTCCCAAAATGTCAATAATTTCAATAGGAACTGCAGGAACTAATAATTGAATAATTCCAATAGAAACTATTCATACCACTTCCATGTGAGTGGTGCATAATAAGCTATTGTTAGTCCAGACCAATCTCCTGACAACATTTTCTGTTCACTAGACAGATTGAACAAGATCAAGACTCAGTCACTGAGTAGAACCAGGTTATCACAGGTACAATCAGGACAAGGGACAGTCTTTATATGAAATTTTTTGTAATTTCTGATAATGCCTGGTTCTGGAACACTTGGAAAGGAAGAATTCTCCATTATCTCCAAGGAGGGGAAAAAAAAGGCTTTAAGTATTGAACAGAAGTATTTATGTAAGTCCTACAACTCACTGTAGTGCCAGCTGTCAGCAGTCCATCTGTTTTCTCTGTCATCATAGCTCTAATAGGTCTGCCAAAACATAATAGAGTCTGGCTCCATATAAGATCCTCAATCTTAGCCTCCCAATTCCAAAGAGTAACAAATAAGCCTGGTCAAAAGTTGATATCAAAACTCCTTTTTGAAGAAAAAAAAAGAGTGCTTTTTAGTTTGATTTTGGCTGTTTTGTGTATTTCCCACACTGAAACTGGAGTCGATATATCATCCATTCTATGTTGCTGTAGCTTTTAGATACTATTAGTTACCTTACTGCAGTCTGTAGTCCTGTAGTGTATTTATAGTTGTTTAGGAGTTTCTGAGTGGATTCTTCTCGCGTTTCACTGACGAATCTTATGCCCATTTCAATTCATGCTGAAAATAGATCATTGAATATCCATATTCTTTCAGGATAGAAGTCATATTCTTACCAACCCTGTTAATAAGAAATGTGGTTTTCTTTCTTCCTCTAAGTTCTTATATTGTGAGATTTTGGCAGCCCCAAAAGTCTCTGTGTTTCCCTGCAACAGGCTTTTCAGAGAACTCCCAGTTCTTAAAAAGAGAAACAAACAAATTTCATTAAACCCTCCCTGTACTGCATGGTTTGTAGTTTGAGTTGCTGCTTTTTTCTTACTCCTGTACAGGGGTCCTGTGTATCACTGAAGTACATTTCAGGAGACTGTATAAGTCTGTGAACATACATTTGTCTCACTTTGTGCCTGAATGGAGGAATTAATACAGTATCCAAAATAACTCTGTAATTTTCTGTCTTTACAGAAGAGATGGCTCCACATTGTTATATTTGGAAGATGAAATATAGTAATTCTAGTGTGTATAAATACACATATAGTTTGGTACTCATTGATGCCTTTGATTACAGCTACTCCATTAAATGTAAGGTAGTCAAAATGAAGCTGTAGACACTAAAAAATCAATATTAGTGAAATATTTGTCAAATCTATTGCTACATTTCAGAAGAAATGAAATTTACAAGCAGTAATTTAAAATTGGAAATGTCTTTAAGGCTATAAAAAATTCAGAGAACATCCTGAAATAAAAATATCAGAGATTATCTGAAAGGAATTGAACACTTTGTACAGTACAAGATTGAAGTATAACATATGGAAAATACAGTGATAGCATTAATAAAGGATAAATGTATTTCTGAAAATTCTATCTGAAACTTTTTGTTATGAAGTTATGGATTTATAAGTTGCTGGTAAGCCCCACAAGACACTGACATGGACCACAGATGATTATACAAGACTGTTCCTCATCTAGGTTTTTGTCTTTTCAGGGAGGGGTTTTCATACTTTAGTATCAAATAACTGGCCTCTTCAACTCAAGGTGTATTCTGACTACCTTTGTTACCGAATTGAAGCACCAGCAGGATGAAGAACGCTCTGTGAAGGGGAATTGTCAATAGATTATCAAAATTCATTATCAAAAATTAAGGTTTTGTTATTTTCAGGTGTCTTTTAAAAAACATGAAATATATTTGTAGGATATAAACATCAAATATCAAAATCTATTGACATGAAGAATTATTTGGAATTGTTTACCGATGCATGCCTGTTTAAGTGCTATTTATATCCACACACATTCAAAAAGAAATTTAAAAAGTAAATATTTTCCACAAACTCTACAAATTTTAATATACAAAACCAAAACCAAAGCATATTCAAAATCTAGTGTTGAATTTTTGCACCTTAATAATTCTGTAGGTATTTCCAGTTTTCTCTCTGTGTCAATGACATCTCATGTAGACATGCTCAATAATTTCAGAACATATTTTTAAAGAAATTAAGGTATTCACATACTTTAGACAATGCTATTAAGTGGCTACCTGAACTTTCAGAATCATAACTGTCTTGATGAAAAAGACAGAAAAGCTTTGCCACTTAATGTATTCAATAGAATAATATACAACACATTATGAGGTGCTATGATAGATAAAAGTGAAGTGTTTTTCCTCAGATACATAGAACCTCGTCTGATTGTAAAGTATTAGTGAACTTGGCAATGCTCCTCTTAAATAAACCAAATCATGCTGATTTATGATAATTGGGAAGTTGGCTAACAAATTCACTATATAATTTTTTTATACAGTATTATCTAGGTTAATGTCATGCTTCTTAAGTCCAATTTCTCTCCCTACTGATATTTTCTCCATGCTCTAATCAGTTGTACCACAGACTACAATGATTTAATTGTAATATATAGGGGACAAAATAAATTTGAATATTTAAACTGCACACCAAGTCTGATATATTATACTAATAGTATTACTATTTTTTGTTATTAAATAAAAGTTTAAATTCCTGCAAATAAACAATTTTTAAGAGCTCTTAAATAAGAGCCAGAAGTAATAGAGAAGTTCTCAAAGTCAAGGTAGCAGGTCTCAACACGGTTCATTTACATTAGTACAAAATTAGACAAAAATTGCTTATTTCTTCCAATTTGATAGCTGAAGTAGTCACCCCACTTCAGTGCACATTTGTGCCCTGCTTATATAGAACTGCTGACATTGAATACCAGAGGCAGAAAATGAAATTAAGAAGCCCCATTGAGTCAGAACTTTAACTAGAATAAATCAAACTCAACAAGTCAGTGTACTCTGTTCAAAGATCTGGCCCCAAGTTTTTCAATTAACTTACATGCATTGGTCAGTTTTCCATTAATTTATGCATACTGATCAATTAATTTATGTGCTGTTGCCTGTACAGCAGTTGTAATGATATAAAATAGGTTAAAAATATGGGAAAGAAGGCATATAATTGTTCCCAAAAGAGGCCTTTGGCTTTTCCTTGCATCTAAATAACACTCCTAGATCAACCACACTTGAGAGAAGAGCAATGTAATTTTTGCTCTCTGATTGTCTTTGAGTATCCAAAATCTAGGCAGGCCCCTGCCTTTTAAAAAGACAACCGTGGTTTGAGTTTAATTAAGCAATTAAATTTTATTGCTTAGTGGTATTTGAAGTTATGAACAGCTGCTGAAACTGATTAAACACTAAGGGGAAGCCTGAGGTGTTTGATCAGTCCAAAAAGTAGTTTTATGCCAAGTAAGTAACTAAGTGATAAAGATTATTCTTGTCATTATATGAAAAAAATTATAATATAAAAATAATAGGATGAGATGCTTCCACTTTGAGGTTTTAAAGACCGGGCCTAAAGTTTCTTTACTGGACTGTTGAGAGAGACAGCAGCACATAAATGTCTGCAATTACTAGTCTCACAGACTCAATGGAACATGTGACATTTTTTCTTCACCAGTGAAACTGAGGCTTCTTTTAGATGTAAAATCCATTTCAGAAAGTGTTATACATTCCATATTTTGTCTTGAACATTGGGCACACTATTCTTGAGTAATAGTAAGTCTGAAAAATATCTGTTGCTCACTGAAATCAAAACTAGAATAATTAATATCAAGTAATGCAATGACCAAGCTATGTTCAGAAGAAAAGAATTAAATAATCAATCATGTGCCTTATATTGTTCTGCTTCTTCTCAAGCAAGGTACCTGTGCAGTCACTGAAGAAAATGCAACCTCACAATATTGCCTCAAGACATATACTTACTTTACAGAGTAAAGTATTTACTCTGCTATTTGAGAGTTTGAAAAACTGTGGCTAACAAAGCATACATCTTTTGCCCAGGTTTGTTAAGTGTACCACATCTCTACTAACAGGCCTGTATATGATTTTAGCTGAAGTGTTGAATTTTAAATATTGAACAATGCTACGTTTCTTACTGAATCTGTGAAATGCTAATATGTAAAAAATTGGTTTCCATATATAATATATATTTTTGCACATGAATTTGTATGTTTAATGAAATTATTTGTGCATATGTTGAAGTTACAACTTAGGTATCTATTTTAGTCAGAAGAAGAATTATTTTTCAGAAGCAATTTTCATGAGCAGATGGAAAGAATGGAAAACAGCTCCAGCTCATGTCCATGATAGCAAGGAATACTTTATTTCTCCCTACTGTGAGTGGATGCATTTTTTAAAAATTCTTAAAGACCTGAGAAATGCCTTTCTTTGCCAAACTGAACAAGCAAGTAAAATAGTCGCATAGTTCTTGGCTCACATACTTTTGAGTTAGTTTTCATATCGTTACCTTTCTCATGTTTTTAAAAGGTATATTCACTCACAAACTAGCTTGTATGCTGCACAGACAGAAGTTAATGTGCTCCCAATCAAGAGCTTGCTTCTTCCTAATCAATTTAATGTAATTAAATACTAACGTGCTCTTTCTTTCACATTATCATTTTTAATTTTGTGCAGTTCTTTGAAGTCTAAAAGCTGCAGAAATCAGAGACAACTATTTCAAACATATTGTTGTTTATTTTGCTGCAGGCCTAGCAAGATGTCATGTGCTGTTCAATGATACCTATAAACATATTGAAATATTTTTTCCCCTGATCAAAAAGGGGCAAGTTTCTCTTTCACAGCCATGGTTTGCTGCCCCTGTAGATGCTAATTAGTAAAACTTCTGAGCTCTGAAGTCTGAACTAACTTAAATCTTTGCTCCATTTATAGTAGCATAGGAGTGATAGTGTTTTTTTTTTTTATTGTAGCCAGGATGATTGAATTAAATAAGCATGCTCCCTGTTTGATGTCTTAAAAAACCTTTTTTTTCCAACAATTCTTAAAATTCCTTTCAAAAAACTTCCAGTAGGACAGATTCCACTTAACATTGTAAACCAGTGGGAAAAAAACAAACAAACAAACAAAAAAACAAACAAACCAAAAACCAGAAACAAAACAAACAAATAAAAAAAAAACCAAAAAACAAAATTAAAACAAAAAAACCCAAACCTGAAGAGCCTTAACAAATGCTGCTTACAGGAGCATGATTAAAAAAAGGAACAACTACAAAAAACCCTCAAAGAACTGTAAGAAAAGTACTTGAAGCATAGAAGGTAATAGTAGTTTCAAATGAAATAGTTCCCTCTCATAATTATTATTCTCTACACACTAGCTGGACAAGAAAGCTATTTAAGAAGAGTAATTCTGCAGTCTTTTGATGATATGGGTATTATTGAAGTGGCACATTGCTCTAAGAAAGCATTTTTTTTCATTTACATGAGAAGGCAGGGTAAACACTTGAATTACAGTAGATAGCTTCAATCATATTTTAGTGTATATATATGTAAAAAGAGGGAGATGAAGACCCTGTCTCTGCCAAATCTAACCCAGGATTTAATCAGACATAGGAACAATGTCAAATGTCTAAGAGTGCTAGAATTGCTAATGCTTTGTGTTCTTTACCTATACTTAGCTATTTGTTTGGAGTTTTCATCCCCAAATACAAGGTACAGTATGAAGATGATGCTCACAGAAAACAGCTCTGGAGTTCAACCTATATGTCATTCTCCTACATATTTGGATAGTATATCTAGTGATAAATATATGTTGAGAGAAAATATAAAATAGGTTTGAGTTCCCTAAGAGAGGTATAGAGTTTATTGAATCACTGAAATTTTGATAGATTAAAAACATATTGACCAGCTCCAAATGTGAATTAATCAAACACCTTGGTCTTAGCTTGCTTTTTTCCCCTGGATGTTCCATTTGCTTGCCTCCAGATGGTTTCAGTGCACTCATCTCTTGTCCGCTTCTTATCCCAACATTCTCATCTGATCTTTCTTTTCTGCCTGCCATTTTTCTCACCATGCTTTCCATTTGTACATTACACATTAATTCCATCATTAATCCTTTCTCATTTTCCACAATGAACAAGACTAATTTTATTTTTGTGCCAAATGAGGCATAGTTCTATAGCACCAGAACATAAAATAATACCTATTAAGTTTAACCAGTAAGTAAACTTTTAGAAGACATCTTCATTTGGAATAGCAGAGGAGAACTACAAAATGCTTCATATCTTCAAATTGCACTTTTCTTGCCCAGATGTTTTCTTGTATTTCACCATGTACAGTTTTTTTTCAGCAAATAAAGAGAGGGAGGATGGCAAATCCTTCTATATAAAACTGATAAATCTTCAGCAGGTCATCTTCAAAAGTGGTGAAGCAAAATGAAGGCCATGTTTCTTTCCTTTATATTGATCTAGCTACACTAATGGACTGTTGTGTAGTTTCACAGGGTTTAGTTGAACTTGCTTTCTATCTACAGATAACTGCAGGTTGAGTAGCAAATGACAGTATTTTCCTCAACAATTTTCCATTTTCTGTTACAGGAGAATTTCTCCAAAGTAAATGCTTTCTCTATATTGATAATGATTTTTGGCCTTGCTTCATTTTTCAGGCTAGCAATCACCAAAAGAAAACCACATCAGCAGGAGCAGGCTACCAAATTCTTCTGTCACTGTGTGCACATGAAAGGACTTGATTGATCTGATACATTATATCTTTTATTATGGAATCATTTACTCCTTTGAATAATGCATCTTTATTAATGGAAATAAAAATATTTATATGCTTACTATTAACAGAGATTGGCTCTTTTTAAGAAGCCCTTCATTGGTGTTATTTTGTGCACACTTTCATTCAATTATTAACGTACAGAGAATGTATAAAAGGCCAGCTAGTACAACTAGTGAAGTGCTAGATTTTTTAATTAATAGACACTCAAATTGCCACTTCCTGGGTTTTGTTTCTCATGGAATTATATGCATGTAAATGTTACATTTAATTGCCTGGAGTGAAAGCACAAACCTCTTTTCTTAATTTTAATTAGGAAATATTTCCCCTTTTAGATTGCCCTGTGAATACTTCATGGCAGATAATCAGAAATGAAATATCATTTATACTGTGATTTCTTTAAAAGGGCTTCCTTGATTACAAAAAAACAATTATACAACATTAAGTACAAGAAATTCCACGTGGGTTTGAAGATGATATTACACTGGATTCTGTGCAAATGCAGATAAAAAATACCTGAGAAACAAATTACTGGAACAGAAGGCAGGATTTTGAAATAATATACAAGCTTATGGAAATAATATACAAGCTACATGGAAAACAAACACAAAAATCTTTCAAATGTGACAGGGAATTTGCCTTCAAATTTTGAATTATTTTCTTGGGAAAAGTGTATTGATCTCCTCAATTATCTCTAATTATGAAATAAGTTTTACCATATTTCTCCTCTATGTCGTATTATTACAGGTTTTCTCTATGGGTATTTTATATTAATAGTGACTTCTTTGACAATTATGTGGGGGGTTTTTTATTTCCTTGAAAATGCTATTAGAAGAAAGCAACTGTGATTACACACACAAAAAGTTGCCTGAGTCATTGTATTTTGAAAAAGAAAATAATTGTTTTGTGTTTCTTGTCATAACTGCTATGAATTTTGAGCTTTGGAGAAGCACTTTTTACCAGATGTCTTTGTTGTAGTGTATAAACGTGCAATGTTAAAAAAAAAAAACCAAAACAAACAAACAAACAAACAAAAAAAGCAACAACAAAAAAAACCCACAAAAAACCCCAAACAAACAAACAAAAAAACAACAAAAAACCCACCATGCCTCCAGCTTTGAAATTACAGTATCTCTCCTTTCTGGTGAACACTATGAAGGAAAGGATCACCTTGTCTTGCTTCATCTTATTGATTATGCACTGCTTACTCATCTTTTTAAGTCAGATTTGAAATAGAGCTTTAAAAATTCAGTCATAGCAATATTTCCCTGAGATGAAATTACAGATGAAGACTTTTAAATTTTATTTCCTTGCTACTGAATTCCTATTGTTTTGAGTTTCCTTCAGAAAATTAACTTCTTCCTCTTCAAGAAACTGTATGTATAATTTATCATTATATTTATAAGGTACTTACATTTTATATCATGTAAAAATGTTAAACGTAAAATATAAACACTGTATAGAGAATCTTGAAACTCATGCAAAACCGAGCAGATAAAGAGGTACACAGATCCAAACCAAGAGTTAGCAAGTGACATAGAAGAAATTCATATTACTTTAACAGTATTCTACTTAGAGATGTGTTTTCAGGGTAGAAATATAAATAAGCTTCTTAAATGACAGCAGAAATTATTTGAGTAAAAAACTTTGAAATGGTGAGTGTAAGCTCTCTCAGCTACCTCATAACAAGGCTCAAGAAAGACACTTTAAATATATTTCACAACTCAGCTTTGTAAAATAATAGTAGCTGTAGTAGTAATAAGCATAACAATAATAATATGCAAGTTTAAAATCATCCATCATGTCTTACACAGACAATGTTGTCTAAGACAGGCAGGTGTAATTATGCATTCTAGAACAGCTGCTTGTGACAGACAGTTTGCTTGCAACCCTGCTAAGAGAAAATTACAATTATGGTGCATTTGATCCAAAGGGCTTGTGCTGCTGTTGTGAGGCTTCACAATACAAAAGGGCACTGATTTTGTAAAGTGTGCTAGAGGAAGAGCTAAAGCCACCACATGGCATCCCAGCAAGAGGCAGATTTATTAACCTCACACATGTTTCCTGAAGAGACCTTCTGAATGAAAAAGCCAGTTCTCACAGCTCGGGTCAGATCCAGTGTTCTCTTGGGTTAGGGCATTAGCAGATAAAAGGCAGCCAATTTTAGACTTCTCTCCAGGTAGCTTCTGAAAGTGTCAGAAGATAGGGCCAGTGCTCCTTTGCCAACAGCATCAGGAAATTTTTATTTTTATTTTTTTTTTTAATCAGGAGGACACACTGACTACAACTCTTAGAGTGAACCAATTCACACAATCAGTTCCCCATTCCTCTTGGCCTCTCAAGGGCTGTTGCATGTTTATAGATGCCCCAGTAGCTTTTGCTCGGCACCAAAATAATGATGACATTAAATGGCACACAAAGCAACCCAGATATCCTTTGACATTTACATCTGTCAGAAAGGAAAAAAAGAAAACAATTACCTACAGCAAGCAGAATTCTTCTTACTCCTTCTGGAGCAATACATAAGGACAGGGCTATGGCTTGCACTGCCCCTAAAGGTCACCATTACCTCTAATTATTGGTGGGAGAATTCAGTCAAATTCCTCACACAGGACACCTGGCTACTGCTCACAACATCTTTGACCCTAGGGATTTTCATGATAAGTGCATCTTTTGTCACTGCTGCCATGGTACAACTGGAGAGACTGGCAGTCTGAGAATTTCCCAGTCCAAATCAGTCCAGAGAAAACAAAGTTCTCACTACTCAGCAGCAAAAAGTTACCTATTGAACAGTTAGGCCAAAGCACTTGAATTATTCCTGTATAAAGAGGCAATAGCTCTGTGAATCAAACCCTTAAATAATGTTGAAGTGTAGCATTTGTTAAAGGTCTTTGTCACCATGCTAATTACCAATGCAAGATGTATGTATGCATGTATGTATGTATATATGTATGTATGTATTGCAGCTGCTGACATATTTAAAAAAAGAATTACAAACAACTGAGATACATACCTCTATCACTATCAAGCTACTTGGGCTTTAAGTAACAGAATCACTTCAGAACTCTGAAATCAAGAGTTAAGACATGTTAAAAATATCCCTGCCAAGCACACATGATCATTTGAATAATGCACTCATAATGTCCCTGCCATGCTCAGATCGCATTTCCTTCAAGCTGCTGTCATTTATCTCCTTCTCCTGAATTTTTCAGATGGAACAGAATGGACAGCAGTAGCCCTCTCCCTCTAGTAGAAAAAAAAAAAAACAAAAAAACAAAAACAAACAAACAAACAAACAAACCTTCTTTAGTCATCACCACTTACACTCCTGCTTCCTAGTTCAGGAGCTGAGCAGTGATGAGAGTGGACAGAAATGCAGGGTGGGGACAGAGGAGAGGCACCTGCATCCAGAAGTTCCAAGGCGATTATCTCCAGATCTACTGGAGGGTGCATGTTGCCCTACATATGTAATGACCTCATTAAACCAGGTTTATTTAAATCTTTAGTTTATCTTCCATGGATACAGGGAAAATGTTAAGAAAAGGCAGATACAGTAACCAGTGCTTTTCTGACAGAACCAAGACACTCAAGGAATGACCCATCAGCCATGACACCATTTTGTCTTGCATGTAGCCTGCAAAATATGACTAACCTCAGCTTCTCTGATCAATTCTTTGCCATTTAAATCTTATGACTTCTTGTTGAAGGTCACCTCAGGTTGGTAACTCCCTTGTACGTCCACACCCCTCCCCTCCCTGCTCCACTCCTACCTATTTCCCTGATTTCTCTTTCCCTCTACTCCTTTGCCTGCTGGCACTGTCTCACTGTGCCCCAACAAGCAAAGTAGGGCAGTAAGGCTGGTGGCCAGAGTGGGGTTGGGGCTCTGAGGTGCTTCCCAAGGATAGCTGGAGGCTCCTTGCCCCTCTCACTTGCACAGCAGTACTCTACAGCCTCACAGCACATCAGTCTGAAGACAGATATAAAATGAGGTTTCTACTCTTATCTCAAAAGAACTGCAGAATCTTGTGAATCCTGTCATCCATTTTGGCTCTGTGCTAAAAGATGCAAGACAGGAAAACTACCTCTGTCTCTCATGATGCTCAATTGCAATGTATAATACAATGTGCCAACACCTGCCTTCAGTAATCAGCAGTCCCCAGGACAGGAGACCTCTCAACAAACTTCTTCAGAACCATTATTTTTTTAAAGGCTTTATTTGTTGATGGTCAAACTTTTTTACAACAATACTTGGACTTCTGTAAATAAATTTACATAAGGACAACTGCATGTACTTTAGAAGCAGAAAGAAGTGCAAAAGCATTTTCTAGGAGAATGTTATTATTTCTTACTGTTTCTCCAGTGGGAGAAAAAATGTTGCCTGTATCCTTGTGTTTAAGAGTGGGGAATTTTCAAGAAAGTTCTGGAAAAGAAAAGCTAATTTATTGCCTGAAAACCACAATTCTCTTTAAAAAGTTTCTCTGTAGATCTGTATCATCAGTCAGTGCTATATGGCTTCATTATGTAAGGCAACTGTTTTGAATTATCTCTTGGGGCAAGGGACAGTAGGACAACCTGATCTACTGAGGACAGAGGGCCAAATACTTTTGTCTTATACTGCTGGATTTACTATACACATATACAGTAAATCACTTAAGGAGCACAAGGCTGATGGATGGGTAGTTGTGGTCAACATGAGGCAGGGAAAACAAGCTGCTGTGACTTTCTGTCTGATTTTCATTTCAAGCTGCGAAAGATGCTAGCTATCTTCTGAATTTGTTCCTCATCTGTCAGAGCTGCATATACTCTCATGCTCTCTTTCTACATCTCTCTTCATGTGCTATTTTTTACCACTTTAGTTTGCATCCTTACCATATATGTTAGAAGATGAACTAAATGAGCTACACTTTATGCCAGATCTATTTTATCTATTTTCTCATCCATCACCATGTTGCTCCTTACCTAAAAGCATCCCTCACACTTTAACAAAAATGGAGACATTTATGCTAAGTTTCAACGTGAGCTACCCTGTTTATATCTAGAATCTTTTCACTATGATTAGTCACACAGTCTGGACAGTTATGCAGAAAATGGTAGGAGTAAAATACCCAACAATTTTAACATCAGTGTACAATGTTTATGGCTCTAGGCAAGTATGGTTATGAAATCTAGATAACTCTCAAACTAGCGTGTCATTTAGATATTTCATTAATCACACTTAAATATCTATTAAAACTCTTCAGATCCTTTCTGAATTCTCTGAGGTGTATCTATGGTTTTCATTAGGTAGTGACAGTACATTCAATAAACAGTATCATGCAAATTCAAGGAAATGTCACTACTTATTAAAAGAAAAACATAACAAAGAACCTTAAGTGAATTACATGAAGAGACATTCCAAGAGTATTTCAATAGCTGAAAATATAGGAATGAATCAGGAGCATTAATCAGTTTTGTGCCCTGTCAGACTCCTGGACTCCCCTTTGCACATAAGGAAGAAGCACAAAAAAAAGCAGTCCACAGTGACTGAAGTATAGTGCCATTCCAGTGTTCTTGCTAAAGCAGTATTACCTGCCTTAAGCATCCTGCTTTTTTGAGTTATTAGCTCTACTTTAATAACAGATCATTAGTAAGATAAATGACTTAAATTTGTCCCTTATTTCTGTGCTCTTGTCATTTTCACTGGGGGGCTCCATAAGGATCCTAGTGACAACAGAATACTTCTAGACAATAACTTAATTTTTACTGAGGAATTCCAGTACAAGAACTAAGCAGCTTACAAACATGACAGCATGAAGAATGTCTCACAACAAGACCACCTGCTCTTATCAGATGATTTTGGTTGGAAAGTCATTTATTTTGAAGTCAAACCACTAAAGGTCTGTATAAGTTAAAATATCCGGAGTATCTTAGCAAAAACCAGAATGTGCCATTCCAGACTCATTTATCATGTGGAAAAATATTTCTCAATCATCCTAACACTTTTCAGTGAGCCTGAAAAGTTTATAGCTTTCCTCCATGGCTTTGTAAGGAATCTTCAACCACCTACAATCTTGCATATTTGTTAATTGCCAACTACTTTTTCTGGCAGATAAATCTCTTTAGGAATACTTATATGCTGACATCTAGTGGCTTTAAATGTTGTTTGTAGATAGGCAGTGATATATTACTTCAAATCCTGTCCACTTCTTGGAAGTAGTGGTTTGAATTTTATGTATTTATTTTTTCTTTATTATTTTATTTCAAATTAATGGCATCTGTTTGAGTCAGAATACTGAATTGATTTAAGTGCTACATTACAGTTTATTGACATCAATTATGTCTACAATAAAGACAAAAACATTCAGATGTATTTTTTAATCCAGAATCAGAAAATGTGTTTATGTGCCTTCACCTTTTTCTTTAGTCCATATTTTAGTGTAGCAGAAAAATCCTATTCAGTGGAGAGGAGCTCTTCAAAAGAGCAGGTGTAATATTTCCCCATTCAGTAATCAATAATGTGCAACCATAAAGAAGTGACATTGTTCCTGTCTGAGGGAGACCATTTCCTTCCACTAAAGATGAAAGGAAAAGTATCATTTCACTCAGTGAATGGGGAAATGTGTGGGCTTGACATATGTCTCCAGAAAGAAATATTCACTTGAGACTGTTGGAGTTTAGAGCGTGATTTTTTTTTTCCCAGTATGTACTTCATTCTAAAATCTAAAAGTATATAAGCTCCCCCAATTGTAATGATGGTTTGCCATAGATAATAAAGTGAGTAGAAAACTGTAGCGGAATTTCTCAGGGAGCAGGGGCATAATCTGCTCCTGAGTGAGGTTGGTCAGCCCAGCCTGAGTTAATAGGCCAGGTAGTAGGCCTGAGGCCTTTTAGGTAGGCCCAGGGACAGGCCTGAGTGCAGGCCTGGACCTGTGGCGCAGTTAGAAATTACGTTAAGGAGTG
>VZUI01055452.1:0-14926 GCA_013401135.1 Cettia cetti | reverse complement strand
CCCGCCCCGCCGCCGCCCCGCGGCCCCGGGCACCCCGCGGCCCGCTCGGCCCTGGGGCCGCTCTGCCCCGCGCCAGCCACAGCCCAGGTGGGACAGGGAAGCTGCTGCGACGTGCGCAAGAAGTGTTTGGGGTTTTCCGGTATTCCTGCCGATGCTCCTGCAAAATGCACGTGCAGGGAAAATAATAAATGGACAGTCGCATCCCTCATGGCGTGGAGGGATGGGTATCTCTGTCCTTATGTTTTTTCTGGTGTGTGATTCCTCCAGCTCCCCTCCCAACAGGCAGTCTCGTGGCTTCTGTTACCCTCGGATTAATGGCTGCAGATACTTGCAAGGAACTGAGCATTTCAAAAGTGTTTGCTCAGTGTTTTTGTGTACATCTTTGTCCATTTTTATATCTATCTTATTGTCCCTCATCCCATTCAGGGAGCTTTAAATGCTCAGACTGAAGGAAGCACAATAACAAATTTCATTGTGGGTTTTCTGAGGTAAAACATTTATTTCCCCATTAGAATAGTTGCAGAATACAAACACAGCTTTTAAAAGACTTGGCAGTAGATGTAGGGGGAAAAAAAAGAAACAAAGGCCCACTGTCAGAAACCATAACAATATAAAATTACCAACAACAGGAAAACCTGGAGACACAGAAAATATTGCATGTACATCTTGAGTGTCTGTGAGAACCCCAGGCCTTGTGGAGATGGGGAGGCAGAGCTGGTCTGTTGGTGGAGAGGGTTACCTCACTCAGTTGAAGACAGTAGCAGAAATTAGCATGTAAAAATTTTTATAAAGCCATTGCTTTGCAAGGTCTGTGGATTTAAAGAGTTCAGACCTTTAAAACTGCTGGTCTGGTATTATTTGCTTATGGTGAACACAGCCCAGGTAAACAGTTCAGCAGCACTGAGTAAAGCAAAATGGAGCAGTGCAGTGATGCTGGTCACAGCAAAAGGCTGTGCTTTCACAGAATGGGTCAGGTTGGAAGGGACCACTGTGGGCATCTGGTCCAACCTCCCTGCTCAGGCATCCAGGGTCATCCCAGAGCACATGCACCAGGGCTGTGTTCAGACGGTTCTGGAGTATCTCCAGTGGGGGAGCCTCCACAGCCTCTCTGGGCAATCTGTTCCAGTACATGGTCACTTGCACAGGAAAGTTCTTCCTCATGTTCAGGTTGGCCTTTTTGTGCATCAGTTTCTGCCCATTGCTCCTTGGTCTATTAGATGGCGCCACAAAGGAGAGCCCGATTCCATACTCTCGACACCCACACTTTACACAGGAGCTCCTCTTAGTTGCCTCTTCTTGAGGCTGAACAGGCCCGGCTCCCTTAGCCCTTCCTCATGAGAGATATCTCCAGACTCTTGGCCAACTTATTAGCCCTCCGCTGGACCTGCTCTAGGAGTTCCGTATCTCTTTTGTACTGTAAAACTCATAACTGCGCACCGTACTCCAAATGCGGCCTCATCAGGGCTGAGTAGAGGGGAAGGATCCCTCCCTCTTCCTTTCCAGAGATGCGCCAGTGCCCAGACTCGCAGCCTCCGCGGGGGCTCCGAGCTGGCAGCACCCACGCCGGACGCACGGCAGGAGGCCCCGGCGCCAGCAAGGCGCACTCCGGGCGGCGGCAGCGCCGGCCCGGGGAGGTTCCGGCGTGCAGTGCCCAGGCCCCGCCCGGCCGCCGTTGCCAAGGGCCGGTCGCTACCAGGGGGAGGGAGCCGGCGACGGGGCGGCGCGGATTGGGCTCCGAGCGCCCCGGGCCGGGGGCGGGAGAGGCGCGGGCGGCAGCGGGTTCCGGGCGGAGCGGAGCCACATTGGGCAGCGCCGCGCGGGGTTGTGGGAGAAGGGGCCGTCCCCGCCGCCGCCCCCCGCCCGTCCTCCGGCCAAGATGTCTGACATGGAGGATGATTTCATGTGCGATGATGAGGAGGACTACGATCTGGTAGGGCGCGGGGCGGCGCGGGGGCTCAGCGGTACAGCCGGGGGTGCCGCCGGCGCGGCGCCGTCCGGGCCGCTGCTGGTGCGGCTCGCCCGTCGCAGCAGCCGCACCGCCGGGTGCTGCCCCGGCAGGGAGCGCGGACATCCAGGATGAGTTTCCCTCCCGGGGAGGAGGATGCGGGCAGGGGCTGCGAGGGGCGGGTGCAGCTGTCGGAGCAGCCGCTCGGCCGCCTCTCCTTGGAGGAGCAGGCCAGCTCCGGGCCGGCAGGTGGATAGGCCCGGCCGGTGCCCCGGCCCCGGGCTGGCCCCTTGCGTCCCCCGCAGGGCTCACGCTGAGGGGAGGGCTCCGGCGCGCTGCCTCCTTCGCTCTCTCCTCCTGCCCCGGCCCAAGTGTCGGGCACGAAGTGAAGTGATAAAGTTACCCGCCCTTCTCCCACCCGCGGCTGCGAGAGGCCCTTTGGGGGCAGATAGTGTTCATGTGCTTGTGTGAGCAACAAACGGAGGAAAAAGTAGGGGGAAGAGAAAGAGGAGTTAGGAGAAATGGCTTCACGGCCGGTTTCTGATCCAGCGCGCCGAAGGGTGCACTTATTTCTAACTTTTTGTCATTATTACAGTCTTTGTAACCTTTCTACCATTCCCTTTTTGGTTTTAATTGTAAAGTTTGGGAGGCTTCAATTAGTTAAATGTTAACGTCAGGTTTTGTCCTAAGCTTTTGAAGTTAAAAATTTCCTGCTTATCTGATTAATTATAATTATATTGCCATTACGTTATATTGGAGCTTGAGGTCTGCTCGTCTTTTTTTATTATTATTATTTTCTGAACTTCGGGTTTTTAGAACTAGAGGCTTTTTTTAAAAAAGCTATGTATTGTAGAAGCTTGAGAGTCTTACTTCATTCATTTCAGCTAAACCTGTATTAATAATATTGCAGTTTCACTGAAAAACTCCAGGCACTTGCTTCTGGAAGACTTGCTTTCTGACATATTATTTGGTAGTCATTGCCACTTACAAATTCACTTAAAACGTTTACCTGATTTTATCCAGAATAGTTTCTGGGCAGTTTTTGTTAGGAACTGCTTAAAATGTTTGGATGACATTAGATCTAGAATAACAGTATCTACTTTTGGTTTTGAGGTTTTTTTCCATTCACGTAATAGTGCTTGTCTGACAGGCATTGTCATCAAAACTTTATGAGCTGCTCTTGTCACTACTCTAAAAATTGTTTGTGTTCCCTTTTCCATCTGTGAGTGAATTCACATACTGTAGAGACAGGGCTACTGAAGGAAATACACAGAGACCATTAAAAACATTTTGTTCCAAAATTAATTTCCATTAATTTTTATTAACACTGAAATTTGTATCCTGATTTGAAATACTGTGGTGGTTTTTTCCATGCGATACAATCAGAGGAATATTAAACACAGCAGAATTCATGTTCCATATCCTTCCCTAACATGACAATTGGGCATGTAGAGAAACCATTGGAATTACAGTTTTCAATCTCTACAGATACGATAGAAGTGCAGCTCGAACTTACACTGCTTTATGTCACTTTTCTCCAAGAATAATTGGTCTAGTGCTTTTTCTTGTGTTTCTTTCTTTTGAAGTACTTTATTTTCATTGGAAAAACCTTCCTGAAACACTTTGCCTGTGGTAGGTTTCCACTTTTGACTGTAGTTACTTTTACGGGACATTTTCATTCTCATAATTACCCTTAGCTCAGACCTTTCAAAAATTTTAAAATACTGCTTGTAATAATTAGGAGCACATTAGGGTTTTTTTCTTTTCAGTATGTAACTCCCATGTAAAGCATCAACCACTACCCAAGCTTCAGATTTTAAAAAATTAATTTCAGTTCATAATTGATGGGGAAAAAACCCACCAAGAATTGAAGAGTAAAAATACTTCAGCTAGTTTAGTTTCAGCATTCTGGGGCTAACAAACCATGATTAACTGTTGTTTTCAAAAATACTTGAGACTGTAATTGTAGTGTGCCACAGAACTGTTTCAGAAACAAGTTAAGGGCCCTGAAGATAGGGCCTGATTTCTTCCTTTCTTTTTGACTTCTAGTTAAATTAAGAGAAGATTGTAGGGGGATGCATGATTCTCAAGTTGAGCCTAACAGCTGCTGCAAGAGGCTTTGCAACAAAAGTATGAGTACAAGACATAATACTCACATCAGTGCAGAATTGAAAGTAAAAGAGCACATGTGAGTGCTGTGAATACTTTTTTAAAGAACTGGAGGGGAGGCAGTGATTACAGAAACAGTCAATGAAAGAAGTAGCTATTTTGTCAAAATACGGTGCAACTAGATTCAGGTCTCCCAGGGTACCTGCCATCATAACAATAGCTGTGAAGACTCCCCCAAAATTAATTTTGTCAGCTTTTATTAGAAGTGATTATGGCTGTTCCACTTTAATGTACACTTGACCTGCTGATTATGTAGAGCCAGTCAGTTAAATTTCCTTAAGTATGCAAATATTTCACGCTTGAACTGAAATGTGAACAGATATTCCAAAGGCCCAGATCTTTCCCAGCTCCATCATGGAATTTTATATAATTAGAGTAATTACTACACTGTTAAACAGTTGAAGACTATCCAGGTTGTACTGGATTGTTTCTGTTTACTTTTTCAGTGGGTAAAAAGTCGAAGTTTTACATGTAAATTACCTCAGCCACTCCTACAGAAGTTGAGTTTATTCACTGGAGTCTTGATATCAGGAAGAAATTCCATTTATATTTGCGGGTGGATGAACCTAGATTCACAATTTGCTAGTAATGTGCTGTGACAGCTTTGATTATAACATGAATTATTCCACTTTATGCTTCAATGAACAGAATAATGTTTACTGGTCATTATGAAAGCCACTCAATTTTAATTTCTAGTTTGGTGCTGCCAGGTGCCTTACATGATTTCAGTACAAGTTCTTTTTACTAGATCCAGCTTGAGGGTGGAGAAGGACAAAGAGGGAAGGACCATTGTAAATTCCATTTTTGTTTTCAGTCTGGGACAAAAGACTATATTTAGAATTGACTTGGAGGCTAAACTCAGCTTTCCTCCAGAAGTTGATTCTTCCAGGCACAATGACAACACATTGACAGTTGTTGTAGTACATCTACTGGATTTTCTTGTTTTGGTTTAAATAAATAAGGAATCTGTGGCGTTCTTAATGAGTAATGTTAACTGTGTTCTGAAATTCAACTTTAAAATTAATCTGAGGAAAGGTTGGACAAATACATTTGCTGAGCAACTGGGCTTTTTACCTTCCGGAGTTGTATTGTTTCAGTGACTTGCAGAAGACCTGTAACAATTCCAATGAACAGCCATCAGTTTGCACCCTGGCGAGATGGCTGCAGGTTCACGAGGATTGGCACAGCTCAAGTACAGGTAGCATCCCTTCAGATTACTGAGGATTTCCCATTTCAGGATGTGATGATATTAGGAAACAGGCAGTCTTGCTACTTACTTCAAGCTACATGAGTTGGCTCTTTCTTTCTTTCCGGCCAAGTGAAATACAGTCCATTACAAAAGGAATTTCTGTATGTTGCCAAACTTGATAAGCAATCTCATCAGTAGACAGAGACATTATTCTGTCTTTTATTGCTGAATTTTAATAGATACAGTTGAAATTTCATGTGGATGTTGTCTCTTTTTCCAAGTTGCTCGTATTTCACTATTGTGATCATTTTATGAAATACATGTATATGTTGCAAACAAGGAAGTGGTAATGCTGCAAAAACAAGTATTCAGATCTAGGGAATTACCAAATCAAGCAGATCCACTTGGCCCTCTTCTGTTTCTTAGTTAATTACAGTAGTATGTGATTAAAAAAAGTGTGCTTCACAAAGGACATAGGATGTATTGTTCTCTGAATTCATTATTGTTTCATATTTTGTATGGATTCAGCATGTGTTGTGATTCTTTTTATGCATTCTCTTCAGACTCATCTTCAAACACAGAATTAATATATTTGAGGCTTATTTTGCTCATTACCACGTCTCAGAAGGAAGTGTTGAGGCAAAAAGCTTGAGAATAATTAGTAAATTCTTTCTATCTAAACATTGACAAGTGTCAGTAAGTTCTTGTTTTTGTTGGCTTTTTTTGACAGTTATTTAGGGCTGTGTTCAGAACGGTGCTCTCCAGGATCTGATACGCAGTTGGGTGTTAAACAGATGTAAATTAGATCTAGGTTATGCTGAAAACTGGACTTTCAGATAAGGATGCACATAACTACAGGAGAGCTGCCCAACAGAGGTAGAAAGAAAAGGACTTTTTTTGCTGTTCTCTTTACATGTCATAATACCAGGTTTTTCTTTCTGCAGTCTCCTGTCTCACTTCTGTGCATCTTCCAACTGAAAAAAACCCAAATAAAACAAAGGCAGAGTACTGTCTTTCACGGAACTCTTCTGACGCCATTGCAAATCGCGGGTTTCACAGGCTTCTATTCCTGGTGCCAGCCCTGGTGGGAGCCAGCAGGCACTGGATGACTTGCAGAGTTAGTGGAATGTGGAAAAGAAACCAGGACTCCCAGTGCATGGCTGAGCAGTTGCAGGCTTCTTACACTCTTGTTATTACTCTCAGGGTTTGCCTCTGTTCTTTTCCTCTTTGCTCTTTTGCATTCCAGTCTGATTGCTTTCTTTGTATTCATCTGCCTGGATACCAACTGGCAAATGCACATAGAACCTGGTAGTTACTGCTTGTCCTGGTGCCTGCAGGTCAGGAAGAGAAAATTCAAAGAGGGCTGTGCTTAGTAGACCTCCTAAATGCCATGGTTATGAAACAAAGTTAGCTGAAGTGATATCAAATTTGTACCAGACTTCTTCTCAGAAACAATTGCACTTCATAAAAAAATTGAGTCAACAAAATGGTTGAAATTTGGTAAAATCATCAGCAATTGACAATTGGCAGTAATAAGTATTTCAACAATGTCCTTGAAAGATAATTTTTTACAGAAGTAGAACTCTTTATATTGTCTTTTTTTCTGGGAAGCTGCCCCTATATAGCTACTTTACCCCTACTCCTTTTTTTAAAAAGAGTATTTGCAAAGTAGGAATTCAGTTCCTGTAGTGGTGGTGAAAGCTAAACAGAGAAGCACAAGTTTAAGTAATCACTCCAGTTTTGATGTGGAAGTTAGAGAAGTGCTTCAGGCAAGAGAGGAGACCAGAAAATTGATAAGAGCTGTAGTTTTCACAGATTACTTGTATCTTTGTTACCATGTCAGTGTACCGCTCTAATAGCTACAATGCCACACATCTACCTTTAAACGTCACTGGTACACTGTTACAGTCTCCGTGTCCCTGTCCCTCACGCTGGCCCGGGGCTCGGGAGCTGTGCGTCAGGACCCGCCGTCTCTGGGGCCGCCCTGACAAGGCTCCAGGCGCAGTTCTGGAAGGCACCGAGGAGCGAAGAGCACGAAGCGCTGGAGAGCAGCGGGGCTGGGAAGGGCAGGCTGCGAGCGGCCGTGCAGGGGAGGGGAGGAGCGGGGAGCGCGGGGTGCCGCCACCGCGCCTCCGCCGCTGGGCACACTGCGAAGGGACCCGGGCGCTGAAAAGGGTGACTAAAGCTGACTCGGGTGAATTCACTTCACCGTGTGTGCTCATTTGAGAAGCTGAGCAATGTTTTAAAGCTGTTTACTTGATAAAATTTTATGAAAACTTAATATGTAACATAATAAAGACTTCTTAATTAAATAGGTTTCTTGATACTAATTTAACTTTTATTAAAACTATTTGAAAGAACGATGTTCCAGACAGAGTAAACTCCATCAGAGGTTTTATCTCTGTTCCAATTGAGCTCGTGTAGTATTTCTCTTCCTCCAAAAAGCAGTGGGATGGCTGATGGTTGAATATAACTGACTACATTTAGAACATGCAGATTTTCAACATAGCAATGCTTATCCTGACTTATTTAACTGCATTTTTTTCAAACTCTGTCATGGCTTTCTAATTTCTTGAGTAATGATAAAACCCCCATTTGTTTGTTTAGATGATCCTCTGAGAAAGGAAGAATTCAATGGGTTTCAAAGAGCAGTTCTGTGTACTCAGACTGCTCTGTTTTTCATTTGTACTTACAATGTTGATGTCCATTTGAAAAATATCACCAGGATCTTAGTTCTAATTAAGGATGTTCATCACTATGCAAATTGTTAAGTCTGGATGCTGTAGTGGAGATTTTTAGAGTTATGTAGAAATCCTATTTGTAACCATATATTTCTACCTAATTTGTAGCAAACTTCCTACCTAGAAGGTTTGAGCTGGGCAACTTGTTCAGGCAGGAACCAGGCGTGTTAAAAATGAGGGTGAAGAAAGGCTAGGCTTTTGCTATCTGAATTACTGTTAAAAAAACTTTTCTGTTTTCAGAACTGAGAAGGAAATTCATCTTTTTCTTAATTGGAACTTTGAGGACACAGCTTTATACTTTCCTCTTTTTATGCTCTTGGCAGAAGCCTAATGTTCTCACATTTGTATCCTACTGCACTAAGCCATCTCTGCATCAAAAGAAGACAGAGTGGTTGTCCTTCTGAATTTCTCAGTACTGGCATAATTAGCATCAGTGCTTGAAATAAGATTCAGTGTCTACATGGCTGATTTTTTTTTTTTTTGTCTAAAGATTAATGACATCAGCTCATACTTAATTTGAGGTTTTAAAGTTACCTTCATAGCTATTAAGTCTCAGTAAGTTTTTTAAAGTAAACCACCTTATATTTTCTGGAAGTAGGAAAGCCTTATCTCCATTGCATCATCATTCTAAGTCTGATGTGAGGCAAATAGGCATCAAGTGAAAAAAAACCCATAGCTGTGAAAACATAAACCAGTACCTTTGATACATTTCAATGCATTTCCACTGGGGGTAAAAAATAGCAGTAGACTTAACACTTCTTTATTATGTATTAATATTATGAAAGGAACTTATGGGATATTTAAGCAGCATTGAGAAAAATTATCTGAAAAAGGGGTTCCTGCATGATTCCACATTCAGAATCATTGCCAGAGCTAAGATGAAAGTTCAGATGTTTCTGGCTTGAGGCTAATGGAGCACATTGTCTCCTAAAAGGAATTAATTTAGTTTGCTTTCCTTTTATCTTTGCAAATAGACACTTCTGCCAAAAATATTCCCCATTGTCCAAGTTAAGCATAAACAAGACATCAGCTGATTACGGATATCTTAAATGCTATGTTCTTTAATTTTTGGCAGCCTGTATATACAAGGTGCCTGATGCGGTGTTGACATGGTGTGTATGTACCCACAGCTGCTCCATTGGAGTTGGATCAATAGGATCAGGAGCTTACAAAAACAAGCTAACCAAAATGAGAGCCTGCCCAGTGAAATATGACACTTGCTTCCTGTTTTCTTTGCTGTTTTCAGTATCACATTTTTATAGTTCTGTGGGAATTCAGAAAACAGGTTTGTAGAATTCACAAGACTTTTCATTCCATCCATTCTCACTAATAATAGTACTTTATTGGGTGAAAATAAATACATACCTAGGCAACTTGCCTACATGTTACAAATAGAAACATTAAAAAGTAGAAGGAAACAAATGTCTCAAGTACCATCAAAACTTGGCTCCTATAATTAATTTTGCTTTAGAACTTCAGTAAAGTTTTAACTTTGAGAGATTGCCTGCAGTGCAGAGAGGAGAGAGCTAATTTAGAACTTTTCTTTTGCCTCATCTTTTTTTCATTACTTCCCATGATTTTGGAGGAGTCCATTAATAGTAGAAATGTACAAATTAACAAAAGATTAAATGTGCCTGATGAAGTACAGCAAGAGTAAAATCCACACTGAAGGAGAAGACCTGACTGCATTGCTTGTGTTGGTGCAAGAAAAAGTTACTCTGACAGCAGTAACTTTGAGATTTAGACAGATTCTGTTAAAACAGTTCATCTCCTAATAGCCAAAATCCTGTCCAGAGAAGTTAGGTTGAAAATGCTGAGGTGTGAAGTGGTTTTGAATTGTGTAAACATCAAATGAAATGTTTATTTGAGCTTTGTTAATCTTTTGTAATTTGGGGATGCAGCATTGTCCTTTAGCAAAAGAAAATAAAATATGCAGGAGTTTTTCATCAGAAGAAGTCTCAGAGTACTTCTTAAAAAATTCAGTAGTAATTGTTAGAAGTAAATACTTCAGTTTGTTTGGCAGTCATGAGCATGATGGATAATTATTTGATTAAATTATTGTGCCTATGCTGCATCCCAACATCTTTGGCAGCATTTTTAGCATTTTCTCAATCATCTCCTGCTTCTCTGTGCAGAAGCAGCTAGTGTTGCTGTCATTATTCTTTTTCTAATTCCTTAGACAAGGATAAATCGTTATGGCATGGGAAGGCAGATTATAGAGGGGTTCATGGAAGCATTTGATACCCTCCATAGGTGAATCATTACCTGTGTGGCAGCTCAGCCAGAGCCTTTTCTGGGGCTAGCCAAGGCTGGGCCATAGAGTGCCTTGAGGAGGAGCAGTGGGCAGCGTGTCCTCTCCCTCCCAGAAATGACATGTGCTCTCGGGCCTCTCTGCATAAACTCCAGCATTGGCAGAATTTCAGTAATAGAATCTGTACCTGTCATACAGGTGAAGTTGGTGGAGCTATGAGTTCATTAATCTGGAAAGAAATCTGCTGACAGGCAGATGTTGCTGGATGGTGAGTCTGGCCTAGTAATGGGGGAGAGAGAATATCATTGTATGGCTCCATACCTGTTCTGTGCTCTAAAACCAAACACTGCCTGTTAATACACAAGCATTTTGTGCCAGTTGGAGTAATATGTCTTACTATTTACAATTTTCAGCAGATTGTTGGATGCTCTGAACCTATTTTTTTTCTCTGATTTTTTTTTTCTTAAAATGTAGGAATATTCTGAGGACAGCAATTCTGAACCAAATGTGGATCTGGAAAATCAATACTACAACTCCAAAGCTTTGAAGGAAGATGACCCCAAAGCAGCATTAAGCAGCTTTCAGAAGGTTTTCTGTCTTTATATTCTATCTCTTCTTTTTCTATTAATTCACATTTTAAAATATTTAATACTATTTGAGTTATTTTCTGAAGTTTTAAGAGTAGGATTTATCTTTTAAATTACTAATGTGCTAAGTTTTTTATTGAGTATCTTAGGCTCCTGGCTGACTGCCTTTCAGGTACAATCTTAGGGGTAATAAATAGGACAATGATATAGTCTTTTCACAGATCTGACTTGTTAAACTTCAGGATTTACTAAGTTAATTAAATAGTACTAAATGTGTTACCATGCATCAACAATAGAAACTCGATGCATTTGGGGTTTTTAAATGAAAAGGTGTTTCCCCCACTGTCTTATGTAACATTGTATTTGCTTTGCTATCTGCTACCAAAACTTTAAATGTACAAGTACTAAGTGACACAGAGTTTCTTTTCTTCAACTCAGTTTTAAATTTTTAATGTTTGCACACTGCTATGAGAAAGCAGTATATTAGATGCAACTTTTAAAAGTAAAAATAGATTTTTGTATCTTTTGGCTCGTTTGTAGTGTATAACAAAATTATATACATGACTTTTAAAAATAACTCTCTAAAGTTTTTACTTACAAAACATTTCCTTAACTATGTTACATTAAAACTTAGAATCATTTCTCCTTCGTGAAGGAGCTGTAGTAATTCAGAAGAGCTTTTTAATTTAGTCAAAATTTAGTTGACTTAGTTTTGCAGGAGGTGTTACAACTGTTTTTGCATATATGTTTATGGAGTGGTGTTAAAATTTAGTGTTTGGCATTAAAGTGTTTGCTGTTAGAGAACAACAACAAAAATCACGTTCTCCCTCCCTATATCAGCTAAGTTGTGAAAACTGATGAGATACACTCTCACTTTTTCAATAATACCAGGAAAGAATAAAATTGAGGAACAGGACAGAGTGAAACATTACTTTGTAAGGAACAAAGTGGGGGGGAAGGGCATGTATGGGATATGTGTATTTTAAACAATTTAAGTTTGAGTAAAGCTTTTATAAATATTGCTTTAAAAATTCTCTTTTTTTTCAGGTTTTGGAGCTTGAAGGCGAAAAGGGAGAATGGGGATTCAAAGCTCTGAAACAGATGATTAAAATAAACTTTAAATTGGTAGGAATTACAGCTATCACTTGGGAGTAAATGGCATAAATATGTAATTGATTCAGACATCTTAAGTTATTATTCTTATTTATGGCTATGACAACTAAATCTACCGGAACTTGTCATTTGCAGCCTTTAATGGCTACTGCAGATTCGGCAGGGAAATGATGTGGTGTTTGCAAGTCAAAGGGAGAATGGATGCAAAATAACTGCTGTAGTCAGCTGGTACTCCCTGAAAGTGTCAGGCTCCGTCCTTGCTGTGCTGGGGTGTCACACCACTGCAAGTGGTCATGGCTCTCTGTTTGTACTGCACCAGGACAAAACAGTGAAGAATTTATATGCTATGCATTACCATTCCAAAGAGTTGTACGGCCAGCTCTGTTTTCTTCACTGAGATAAATATTTAAATTTGTGTTCTACGTAGTCCTGAAGTTATTTCTGATTCTGCAGGTTATGAGTAAAGTGATGATATGAAAGTTTTAATAGCAGCCACTACTGCATTGTCTTTCATTATGCTTTTTCTTCTGTACATATACTTGCAAGATACCTCAGTTTTAATAATGAAAACAAAAATTATAATGTGATTTTGTTATTTTCTTTTAGACTAACTTTCCTGAAATGATGAATAGGTATAAGCAGCTATTGACCTACATACGGAGTGCAGTTACAAGGAATTACTCTGAAAAATCCATCAATTCTATTCTTGATTATATCTCTACTTCCAAGCAGGTTGGATCATCAATTCTTTCATCCTCATAATTTTCAGTTTTGCATTTTTAACTATGGGGCATTTTTTGTGTTTAGTTGGGCTTTTTTGATCTTAATAGAGGAATTCTGAGTATTCATTTGCTGTCATATGTAAAAATATATTTCCCACATGTAGTGAATTCTATTAACACAGATAAATCTTCATAAACTTGTCCTTTTTTAGCAATATTTACCTGGAATTTCTATATTAATAAAAACCCCCTTTTTTAGCATAGCTACACAATGCAAGTGCCCTCTCAAATATAATTTTTAATTAAACAATTATTTTTTTTTAATTTTGGGTACAGAGGGGAATCTTTGCAGTGACGTGTTGGTGTGAAATACTGCCTGTCCAATGCATTGTGCAAGTGAGGAACATGTCCATAGATTCACAGCCCAGCTCCTTTTTTGTGGTGTTGTAGAAGCTTTAGAGAGAGCAGGAAGCTCCCCTCAGTGGCTACCTGAAAGTAGCACCTTCATATGGAGGATCATTGGTCTTTAGTGCTGAGTCCTTGGTCATTATCACAATCCTTCCTGTCCTGCCACTCTTAGAAGTGGAAGTTGGATGCTGGGTTCCTCTTAAGGGCTAAAGGATTGTCTTAGACTGTCCCTTCTTGGCAGAGGGCAGTGCCTCTGGTTTGTAGTTGAGCCAGGCCTGGAGGGACAGTCTGGAAATCTTAACTTGATGTATAGTCACAGATTTGTTACCCCAAAGGGACAGTGCCCATGAACAAAACCAATGTGTTCTTTGTAGAACCCCTGTAAAAGGTAACACTCAGCACTTTGATTTCCATTTCAGCTGTTGTCTTTTTGGGTTTTATGCAAAGAAACAGTTTGATGTGCTCAAGAGCTTTCCTCCACTCAGCATTGCTAGTCCAGAAAGAAGGCATCTTTTCCTTTGACCATTTTCCTCTTTTAGCAAAGCATATTTCCCTTTTGATAAATGTAAATTATTTTTATTCTTTTAAGTGGGAACAATATTGCCTTTGTTTGTTACACAATATCAGAGTTCTGTTCCTTGGTTCCTTATAGAGGATGGGTTTTAGAAGGTGGCTTTCATTTTTTACAGATGGGTACAAACCTTAAAATATGAATACTTTTTAATTATATCTGTTTCATATAAGAAAAGATAGTGTACTTAGTTTGGTTACTTTAGACGCTGTTTGCAGTTTAAAAGCAAACATTAAATAAGATGAAGATACCATTCTTATTTTGAAGTTCAAGCATGCACTTTTAGTTTGTTCAGATTGACTTTATTAACAGGTACAAATTTGCTGTTTACAATTATAGAATTCTGATTTTTTATGTCAGATGGATTTGCTTCAGGAATTCTATGAAACAACACTTGAAGCTCTGAAAGATGCTAAGAATGATAGATTGTGGTTTAAGACAAACACAAAGGTAAAATACATAACTTCTATTTTTTGCTTTTCTTTGACACCTTCAGCTAATTCTTATAATTGTGAAATTTTAATAGACCTCAATATTTTAACTTTCTTTTAATTACAGCTTGGCAAATTATATTTAGAACGAGAAGAATATGGAAAGTTACAAAAGATTTTGCGTCAGCTGCATCAGTCATGCCAGGTACCTTTATATTCTAAATCACTGTGGCTTAGTAAACAACATTGATGCATTAATTTTTTTTTTTTTAATACATCTGTTGTTGGCCTTTGAGGCATTTTGCTGAGCTTTAGTACAGCGGGAAGAAATACTGCTAATTTTATTTGTTATCTGCTTGATAAGATGAACAAAAAATGCTAAGTGCTTTATTCCTTCCTTAAAGATGAGTTTTAAAAAATTATTCACAGCTGCTGATTGGGTTTGTCTTCAGGTGCAAGTATGAGAATCACATATCAGTAATTTATAATGCATAGACATTTATTCTAAAATAGAGCAAGGATTCCAAGTGAGCTCTATTCAAAACTGAAAGTACAGTTGTTACTTTCCCGTCTGGAAAGAGATAAATTAGCCATGCAAGTCTGCTGTGCTTCTTTGTGACACTTTTCCTCCTTCAGTATGAAAATAGGTTACAAATATCTGGGAAATGGTTCTCTTTGAGGCAGCAGAAGAGTATTATGTGTTGCCTACATATATATATTTATTTATATTTATATTTATATTTATATTTATATTTATATTTATATTTATATTTATATTTATATTTATATTTATATTTAT
>VZUI01055449.1:0-54448 GCA_013401135.1 Cettia cetti | reverse complement strand
GTGTGTGTGTGTGTATATATATATACACACACACACACACACACACACACACATATATATATATATATATATATATATATAAAATACTTCTGGCACTAGAACTCAGTAGTTTCCCCTTAACTGCAATAATCACAATAAAAAATTCTCTTCTGCCTACCCTACCCTGTTAACTCTTTTACTGGAATCTGTGTTAATGAATATGTTTCTTCAGGGAACACTTAAAAAGCATTGAGATTATTCTTTTTTTTTTGTACTGCTCCATAGATTTGATAATATATATGGGGTGACAAGACTGTGTACTTTCTTTGCAATTATTTCAATAAAAGAATTCATTTTTTTACTGGGAATTAACAGATGATTTCTCAATCTGTGTAAATAACCTGACTTGGAATCCAAGAGGTTGAGTTTGTTTGGAATAGGTATATTCACAGTCTGCAGGACCACTTCAGGTTTACATTACTGTAGCCTGTACAAAATGACAACTAAGCCCACAGCATAATGGAGCAGTGGAATAGCATTTTACTAATTTAGCTTGATAACTTAGAAGTTTTGATGCTAACAAAAACATATACTAAATACTAAAACATATGCAGTACTAATTTTTATTTCTCTTATCCTTAAGCAAATCATCTGAACCTCCTATGAAGACAAAAAAATTATAATGTGTAATTATGCATTAAATAATAGTTAAATAGCTATTTCCAGCATGTGAAAGAATAGTAATAAGCTGAATGATTGTTTGTTGTTAATATCTTTAATGTTAATTGAACAAATATTTTAACTAGCACTTAAATGTTAGTTTTTCTCATAAATATTATGTTAACAAGGTATGTGAGAATGGATAAACTCTATCAGCAGAGAAAGAGAATGATGCAAAGAGGGAGGATGTTGTCAGCTCACTGCCTAAATACCTCATTCATTATAGAGCATTTTAGCACTCTGAAAGCTATGGAGCTATCTCCACATAGTTATATATCCCTGAGATTCATGAGTGTGTTCTGATTTATTTGAACACAAGTATGACTGAAAATGAAAACTATCAAGTAGAGATATTGTGTAATTACTATGAGTGTCTGTGGAGTTGAGGAGCCAAGTCTCCAGCAATGAGATTTTGAGCTGGTGTAAAAAGGACAGAACATCTAAAGGCACCAGGACCAAAGATAACGTACTGAAGAATAACACAGGACTGTATGATTTTTGGAGGTTCCTAATGTCTCTCAGATATTATAATTTATGTGTAAATTATAGTGAATTTAAAGTGTAGTATTTGCCTTTGAATTTTTATAATAAAGGAAGAGTCCTTAAGACAAATAAGTTATGCTGGGACCTGACAGCATATTCAAACTAGGGGAAACAGTTTGCAAGCTGGCAAGATGTCTTGTGTGAGCTTTAAATTAGGATTGATGGGAGAAGGGTATGATATCAGCAGCTGGGAAGGTAGGGCATAGCATGACACTGTTTGAGGTAGCAGTAGTAATGGGAACATTTAGGCTGCTTCAGGGAGCGCTGAAGGTTTAGGAACATATCTGATATGTGTTTACATCAATCCATGCAGTATGAAAAACAAGCAGGATGAACTGGAAGAATTGATCATTTCCCTATGATGTCATCAGTATCAGTGAGACTTAGTGGAATGAGTCCCATGACCGGAGTTCTGGGAGACAATAGGTAGATCAGGTGGGATAGGCTGTGAAGGCAACATGCAAATATTGCATTAAATGTAAAGGACAGGCTTGACTCTAAAGATTTTTACAAACAGGAAAAAAAAAAATTCCTGGTGAAGATTAGAGGGATTGAAAACATGGGCTATGTCTCTATGGGTGTCCACTGCAAATAGCAGACTAGGGGGTTAATACCTACCCTACTCTGTAGGCAATTAGGAGGAAAAAAAAAATAAAATCTCTGGATTCGTTGCCTTTGTCCTCCTGGGAGACTTCAGCTTTCCAGATATCAACTGGAAACACCATACTGCTCTGACAAGCAGCTCTGGGAAATTCTCAAATGTTTGAAGGTAATTTCCTGTCACAAGTACTCAGTGAGTCAACTGTGAAAGGTGCTCTCCTATTGTTATTTATAAATACCAAAGGGCTCAGGAGAGATATGTGATATATTGTCCACAGCGATAAGGAAATAGTTGATTTTAAGACTTTTGGTTAAATATAAAAGGGTAAGCAGAATTGTTACATAGCGTTTCAAGAGAGGGAACTTTAAGCTCCTCAGCTACTTAGTGCTCTCTCCTGGGAATCTGCTTTTGGGGGTTCAAGGATCAACGAGTACTGCTCAGTCTTGAAGAAACATCATTTAGGAGATTTTAAACTTGTGACATAATGAGATGGACATCCTCTTTTTGTCACATATTAAGCAAGAGGGAGACAAAGACAAGGTTGGCTGAACAGGGAACTCCTCTTGGAAACTGTAAGGGAAAAAAAAGAAGATTTTATGATCTTCAGAAGCAAGATCAAACTTCACAGGCAGACCATAGAACTCTCATTCACATATGCAGTGGGAAAATACAAAAGACCACATCTCAACTAGACCTGATAGTGGCTAGTGTTTTGTTAAATAACAAGAAGGATTTTTTTCAAGTATGTTAGTAGCAGGAGTAGGTCCAAGGGAAACATTGGAACTATACTTGATGAAGATATTTTAGATTAGTAAACTATTTTTCAATTTCTTCCTTCTTCTTTCACATCATACATTGTATAAAAATTTAATAGAAAACTGTCTTCATACATACAAGCCCTCCAAAAGAAACCCATACTGGACATCAGAAGTGTCAGCATGGATCTTGCCATGAAGACTTGCCAAATAGGAATTTAGAAATAGTGGACATATTTAATCCTTTTTCTCCTCTCAATCTTTAATAATACTGGTACACATTGAGCTGCCTGGTTCCCTGAAATAAGGAAACCACATCTGCTGGAAGAGTGACTTTCTGTTTGTGGACACTACTGTTAGTAGTGTTTATGCTAAGTCAAGGTCTTTTTCAGTTTCCCATGTTCTGAGAACAATGAGTTGCAGAAGATGGATGTCAGGAGGGAGGACAGCCAGAACAGCAGACCTGAACTGGCCAAGGGACTGTAGAATATCATGCCCTATATATAAACTGAGGCCAGTTGCCTCAGAGGGGCCAATTGCTGCTGGGGGACAGGCTGGGCATTTGAGGTTTTTTTCTCGAGTTTTTTGTGTCTCTTTTTGGTATCTCCCCTTTTATGACAACTATTATTATCATTGCTGTTGTTGTTATATTTTACTTTAATGTTTTTAAACTGTTTTATCTCAACCCACAACTTTTACCTGCTTCCAATTCTCCTCCCTGTCCCACCAGGACAGGGAGTGAGTGAGCATCTGTATGGCACCAAGTTGCCAGGTGAAGCCAAGCTACACTACCACCAAAGGTGGCTCCTCCCTGTAGGCATTCATGATTTTCTTGATCTCAGTTTGTTTCAAATGCAGATATGTTCAAAAATCATGGTCAAACTTTGAAGATTCCTCACAAATCTCCTCTGAATGCTAAAATACCTGTGCTGATTTTGTCAGTGATAGAATTTTCTTCCTAATAGCTACTAGGGGACTTCTGCTGAAAATATAGCAATCGTTTATTGCTGAACACTGCCTAGAGAGAGCTAAGGCCTTTTCTTATACTCCTCCACCAGCAAATACGCTGAGGGAGGACAACTAACTGGGTGGGGAGAGAGTTTGGAAAGCTGGTTCCAGATGACCAAAGGGATATTCCATACCACAAGGCATCATGCTCAGTAGCAAGAAATGGGGGAAGAAGAATAAAGGGGATTCAGAGTTAGAAGGACAAGTTCACACAGTTCTTGAAAAGTAAGTCAGATAATGATTCTGCTGGTTGATTATGAAGGAAGATTAAAGCAGAGAATCAGTTGAGCAGTGTGCTAATATTGATGCTTAAGAGATTTTGATTTTTTCTTTTTCATGTACTTTTCCTACATGTTAAGTTATTAGCCTGGTACAAACAAATAGTTCTGAGTGTTTCTTGGGGTGTACCTGCAGCTGATTTTTCCTCTCTTTGGCTTCCCTTAAAATTTTCTTATTTTACCTCAATCCCATATTCTTTTTTTTTTTTTTTTTTTTTTTTTTTTTTTTTTTTTTTTTTTTTTTGTTACTCTTTTAATCAGGCACCCTGTGGGGGTAGAAGGCTATGAAATTGTTTAATTGACATGACCTGACTAGGAACATTCTCTTTTTCTAAATAAATATACTTTTTCTTATATGCTTTGAAATACTGTGTTTAATTTACACAGTAAAACTATGCTAATTCAAGATCCATGCTAGCACTTCTTCTGATGTCCAGTATGGGGTTTTTTTTGGAGGCTTTGTATGAATACAGTCTTCTATTAAATTGTTGTGCACTGTATGATGGGAAAGCAGAAGGAAGAAATTGAAAAATGGTTTACTCATCAAAAAAAGGTAATTTTTAATTATGCATGTATAGAAGTACCAGCTATGTTTTTAATTCCCTTTGTTGGTAGAATATCAGTTTAGTACAAGTAGTAAACATGAAATGGCAGCAGACACTGTTTGAAGAAGCAAGTTCTTAGCATACAAATCCAGAGTGTAAAGGATACAGATATTCAGAACAGATGGTCTGCCAACCATAGAAAGCTGAAACAAATGAAGAAAACAACATAAACCCAAAATTTTATTTTGCAGCTTGAGAGGAAAATTTAACTATTCAGAAGTTAAAACAAACCTACTCTTATAGCTCTGTCCTCATCTCTGGTGTCAAACTATCCCTTCTTTAAGATTTATTTCCTTTCAAAGTCTCCAAAAAGGATTTTCTGAACCTCCTCAAGTTTAACACAAAATAAATCTTTGTATATTCACTTTCCTTAGGGTCAGACAGAATCAAGGCCCTGCTCTTTCCTGAAGGTTAAAGTAAAAATAACTTAAGACACAGCTGTTTCCAGGCAGTTTTCTTTCCTAAAAAACTTGTTTATTCATTCCCAGAAGAAAACTACCTTATTTCCATATTATTTCATCTTTTTTAAACTTTCAGCCACTCAGAAATCGGTATTCTCAAGTCTTGTTTCCAAATAGTAATTCCTATTTAATAGCACCGTAGACGTGGCCTCTGTTTCCTAACCCAGTTCTCCAACTGAGGACTCTGGCCCTATATGAATAACAGACTGTCTAATGTGATTTATTTGTTTCAAAATGAGAAAAATCAAGACTACATATAAAATGACCTAATTAATCCAAAAATTCAGATTGAATTAAGCTTTTATATGCCTGCTATACTATCAAAGCTGTGACAATTTGTTTTCCTGTGTTTTTCAGGAAGAGTGTTCTTCTTTTTTCTTTACTGATCTAAAACTTTTTTGGCATAGATGACTTTTTACAATGCAAATTTTCAGAGATAACAATTAAACAGTGCTTGAACAAAGTTTGATTTAGAAGCATGTGTTGATGGCAGGTTACATTTACCTGTACTTGCCCCAAATGAACAGTAGACAAAGATATAACTACTTGATCTTTTCCAAATGCAGAGGATTCATTCATCTGAGCATGCAAATTATGATTTATGCATTTATTGCTAAGGAAGGCAAACCCTTAAGCTCTTCTACACTGATATAGATCTGAGTCAAAATTCTGGATCTGGTCTCAGCAGATGTCTGAAACTGACACATATATTTTTTGCAGCATTGTCTTCAGAAAAGCTTTTAACCACAGAGCATGTGGAATGCTGTGATGATTTAGGATGCTGCCATCTTTCTTTGGCAGACAAATGAAAATGGGAGTATTCTCTGAAGTCTTCCAGACAAAATAAGTTGGTCTCATTTAACTGTCTGGTGAAGACAGTTGAACCAAGCTGAAATTACCTGTTTCATGTGAGAAGACATCTATCCTATTTTTGTCTATTGCTCTTCTTTTCCCAATTCTTAGCAAATAAAATTAATGTTTAATTTGGATTAGTACAGGAGGCACAGATAATTTTTAGAACAGACATGAGCTGTTCTCTTAGGTAACATTGGTCTTATCATATTGCTAATTTGTACAGTATTTTTTCTGTATTCTGTGAAGCAGCTGCAAATAGAAGGTAATTACAAAATATATAAATGACACCATAAACTTTCCTTTAATACCAGAAATGTTAGATTTTTTATGACAGTATTTTCTTCTGACTCTTGTCATAGGTTAATGGGTTAAAAACTAATTAATTTTTAAAACTCTACAGAAGTAATCTAAAATTTTATTTACCCAACCCAGATTTTCTGACTCTATATCTCTGTAAGCAATTCTTAGGCTTGTTAACATTGTCTAGATAAAGAATTATAGCCGTGTGTTTCTCAGCTCTTTTGAAGAAATGTGTTTCACCTTTGAGCTGCTACAGCTTTCTTGGCCTCAATGAAAAGAGACAGCTCTGACCTCCATTTACCAGTGGAAGAAGGTATTCCTGGCATTTTGCTTAGAGACAATCTACACTCTGTCACAAAAATCAAACTAAGATTTATAAGATAATGCTGAACTGACCAAAACATTGTATCTTCATTAATGGAAAGTAACAGAGAAACCAGTACAACTAGTTGCATTCTCCTGAAGAAAAAGCGGCAACAAGAAAAATTGTAGAAGTGAGAAAAGGGATGGATGAAAAAAAGAACAAATGAAGTGCAAACACACTGATTTTTTTCTCGTATAACTGGGGTGTGGAAAAAACCCCAAATTTTGTTTTTAACCTGCACTCCTGAGGGTAGATCAAAGGAATTTCTACTACCTTGCTGTAAGCTTAGCATTCCTACATTTATCCATATGCTATTTTCATGGTTCTATTTCAAATCCTTGTTGGTCAGAGTAGGTGTAAGAAAGCACAATTAAAGGATTTAAAAGTAGGTTTTAAGCAGATCACTGAATTCTCCTCTGGTGTGTATTTCTATGCTGACAGCATTTTTATAATTTCAGATTTACTTTAAATCCTCTTAGGATGCCAAAGTAAATAAAGAACATTTGCCAAATCTCCCACTCAAAACTATTAATAGAAATTGCACAGTTAGCCAGTACTAGCTAGAGGATTGACTTATATTGCTTGAATATTATTTTAAAATGAACTTTATTCTCTGTGTAAAGTGTTCTCTAAACTAGATTCAGCTGTACTGTTTGTACGCTGATGAGTGCTGTCCTGCTGAAATTTACTTTCAAGCTGCAGCAGCAAAAATTTACTGGACATACACAAAACTCTAGTTTTATACCTGTATAGATTAATAACAGGATTTCAGCTTTAGATTGCTTTATTTAATCTCTATTTTTTCTCCTAGCCCGTCCAGCTAAGCAAAAACTACTACATTCATAGAAATATCTAACAGAATTATTACAGAAGAATTTCTGGATTTTTCAATTTGAGAAGCACAATATAATGAAATTTTTTGAGTGTGAGTGACCATCCCAATCTGGCAGTTTACAATACCTGCAGCATAGTGGTTAGATTTATGTGTACAGGACAATGAAGAACAGTGGGGTGCAAGTCCTTTATATATAATAAGTACTCCTGCAGCTTTTATATCAAGGGACAAAGGAAAGCAGTTACATGGATAACCTTTATGAATCATTTGGAATTTGTGGTTTTGCAGTCAATAAAGAAAGATTTCTCCATGTCACCAATTAGAGATTTACTCAGGTAGAGTGTTGCAAGGGACACTGAACAGAAGAGACGCAGGCTCCTTTCAAAAGTGGTCAGTGGGTTCTCCCTTTATTGTGGGATGAGCTCCTCTTTATACAGAATGTCAGAGGCCAATTTGATTGGTAACACAAAGGTAAACTTTTCAATCAATTGGTCATCCCAGAGGGACATCAGAAGAAGGTCCCTCCCATAAGAAAGAATGTAAACATCCTTATATTTACAAAACACTGTTCTTGTTTACCAGAAGAACGCCTGGGAAAGAACACTTCCAAAACCAAAACATCCAGGCATGAAACTCAAGACTACAGTAGAGCTTCACACATTTGCTGTGTTTAAACACGCAGTACTTATGTCTTACACCAGACAGGCAGACATGACTTCCATAAGGTGCACTTCCAAATTCTAGAGTCTCTTTTTTCCTAATCTTATTAGCACTTTCAAATACAATTTGGGAGTTGGAAAGATTTGTGTAAATTGCAACCTTGATCACTGAATTTGCTCTCATCATCTCTGCTTCTGCCATATCTGCAAATCTACCTACTTACAGTGTGACCATTATTATAAGATGTATCACCTTTTTAAATTTTGAAAGACAAAGCTTTTGCATTTATCGTAATATGTATGTGCATATGTTTACAGGAGAGAATCACAAAGCAGTTTTTGTTGAAAGGGACCTATGGAAATTATCAGATAATTTTCAGGCAACACTAAGCCGTGTGTGAGTGTTGATCTGCTGGAGGGTAGGAAGGCTCTGCAGAGAGATCTGGATTGAAGGGCTGAGGCTAATTGTGTGAGACTTAACAAGGCAGAGTGTCAAGTCCTGCCCTTGGGTCACAACAACTCCAGGCAGTGCTACTGGCTGGGGTCAGAGTGGCTGGAAAGCTGCACAGTGGAAAAGAACCTCGAGGTGCTGGTCAACAGCGACTGAACATGAGCCAGCTGTGCCCAGGTGGCCAAGAAGGCCAAAGGCATCCTGGCCTGTATCATGAATGTCAGCAGGACTAGGAAAGGGATTAGCCTTGACAAAAGGAGGCTTGGGGCGACCCTATCACTCTCTTCAACTACCTGAAATAATATTATAGAAAGGTGTGGTTTCTTTTCACAGGAAACAAGTGACTGGATGAGAAGAAAGAGCCTAAAGTTATGTCAGAGAAGGCTTAAAATAAAGATTAGGAAAAGTTTCTTCACTGAAAATCTGGTTAGGTATTGCAGCAGGCTCCTGAGGGCACTGGTAGAATCACCATTCCTGGAAGTGTTCAGAAAAAAAATGTCAAAATGTGGCACATGGAGTAATGGTGAACACAGCAGTGGTGGGAAGGTTTGGACTTGGTAATATTAGATATCTTTTCCAACATTAATGTTTCTATGATTCTGGCCATAATAATTGTCCACAGGTGAGCTTGTCCTAGGGTGACTTTATGATGCTTGTCTCCCCAGTAGTCTGTTCTATTTGTGCTGTATATTGAGTTCTGTGCCTTTAAGACTGATTCTGAGGGCAAAGGGGGAGCAAGAAGAAGTGCACAGTTTGTTTTGAAAAACAGCATTCACTCCTCTGCATTCCTGCTCCAGGACTTTGTGTGTTTGGCTGAGGCACGGACAGTGGTGGGACAGGTCTGTGCTTTTAGTTAGTTTTAGCTAGCTGAGGCAGAGAGGATCCCTGGACTGGATTTTTTCCTTTTTCCTGGGACTGTTTAAATCTATTCTGGACTGAAATAACCCAGAGGAGCACCAAGGGCTGGCACCTGCGGCCCACCGGGCCCGGACCTCCGGAGGGACTGGGACTGACAACAGACTGAGTGAGCTGAGCTGCACCCACGGCAAGGACTGTCTCAGTTTGACATCTCTCTTCAGAGCGGCAAGAGGTTTTATTGTTTCATATTACTCATTCTTTGTGCTTGTGCGTATTTTGTTTGTTTAGTTTTTTCCACTTTCCTCCAAGGAAGTTTTTCCCAGACCAGTTTTGGAGGAGGTGCCGTTTGGGTCTGCTTCCCAGAGGGACCCTATTCAGGGGTTTTCTCCCAAATTTGCCCTAAACCAAGACAGGACCAAAAAACAACTTTTTGGTCAGGTTGTTGAGGTCTGTGCACAAACCATTTTTTATACATATGGGACCTTATATTCCATGGGTTAGGTACATTCCAAAGAATTATGCAATCCATGCAACTCATCATGGTTTGCAAGAATCTACTGGATACGCTTTACAGCTTACAGATTTTAATGCTGAATTAGAATGTAGAGCTAAACAAATAAACATTTAAAAATGGCCGAAAAGGAAGAGTTGTAAGCACTTTAAAACGTAGGGATTTCCACATTTCATTCAAATGTTAAGCAGTAGTTTAGTTTAGGGGTTTTTAGTGTGGACAGTCCATCTGAAAATTTTTCCTTTTCCAGTTTTTTTCCAGAGGTAAACTGTTCTCAATAACACTGTTCTAGCAGGAGGACCCATATGACACCTATTGCCTCCCTTGACCTGCTTTAGGTGATCGACCATTGCTTTCCTTGCAGAGTTGAAGCTTCTGGGCTAGACAGAGAAAATGTTTGTTACCAAAACTGCTTTTAAACTTTGGGTTGTTGGGGTTGGTCTCCAGTTTTGTAGAATTATGTTTGTAGAACTATGTCAGGGAGGGAGAGGAGTGTGGAAGAGAACAAGTCAGTGTTGAACGGGCAAGTTAACAGACTTTCACTCTGATTGTCTAAAGCAATGTTAGCTGCTTCATTAGCATTTTTTTTCTCTTCAGTAGCTACCAATTACCAAAAAGCTTGATAAGCTTTTTCAGTTTATGTAAAAGGAGCATTTGTAATATGCCTCAAGTGTTTTCCTGCTTAATATCGGTCGTGATTACACTTCTTTGTTTAGAGTAGAAGTAGAGGCTTTTACACAATTCTCAGAGCTTGCTCAAAATAAACTGTTTTATAGTAACTTTTCTAATTGGTTGTCAAGAGTTGTTTTTCATAAGTAATCATTTCTGAAAACTACCAGCATTCGATTGAGAAGTGTTCATTCCTTTGTTTAATTACAAACTGCCTATGTGGCATTACTAAGTCTGTGCTTCTGTAAGAGTATCAAGGAATTCTAGCTCCTCTTCCTCTAGACTGAGCACTTGATAAGGATTGTTATAGTTTCATTCCCCTTTGCAGAAACAAACTACAATATAATAACAATTATCTGATTCTGCCGTTATTTTGCTACCCAAGCATGTCAAACTTCCCAAATTATTGATCACCTAAAAGGAACGGTATTATTTTATTATTTCTCTATTTTAAACTTCAGGTTTAGCTGACATATACTGACTTGTCTTATTTAAGAATATTAGTATCTCTTTTTCTAGACAACATTGAAAGCACCCAAGGGCCTGGTCAATAAAGTGCTTCTGACCTTGCTAAGCACTGAGATATACATGTTTTGAACCTGCACAGGGGAAAACATGATTTGACAGGTAAGAAAATAATTAATAGAGAAATGGAATTGCATTCACAAATTCATAATGATTTGATGATTATCATCTTAGAGAAACTTATGGAACTAAAGGATCACCTTTTCCAAATAAGAAGTGTGATAGTATCTAATATAATTTTTTTTCTATTTTTTTTTCAATACTTCCATATTTTCCTTCTGTAATACCAAACCCCCTACCTCCACAGGTCAAGTATTTCTGTCAACAAGAGTAATTGGCCTCAGAACTATCAACTCTAGCATTTAAAAAGCATTACCATCTAGTAAAGTGAGTTTTGCCACTGATATGGCTTCTCCTGTGTCTGCGACTAGTAGGATCCCTGCTGTGTCTGCCATGATGCAACCTTGGCAATTCTTGCTTGAAGCTGTCACAATTACTTCTGACAAAACCTGCAAACTCCATAGTGTGTAACTGTGTTAGGGAAATAAAAAAAGAAACAAAAACTATTGAAATGCTACTGATGTATTATCTAAGACTATTGGCAAGTTCCAAAACCGTGACTGAATTAGTGTGAAATATTCTTAGGGCAGAATCAGAGTTGACTTATTTACCTTACTTACTCAAGTCTATTCCTCAAAAAGTGATTTGATTTCACTTCAGAATAATCTTAGCTTTGAAACCTACTATAACCACAATATATTTCAGGATAAGTTGCTATCTTAAGATGTGTTTAATGTCATTTAGGTATTCTCAATCTTATATTCACTTCAAATGTATAAATTTTTATTAATACATATGCACACAATCGCTTATGTAAGTGAAATAATATTATTAGTCTCTGATTCACTATGTCATATGAGCTATTTCTTTAGTATTAAGCTTTTTTTGAGGTTAAATATCCCAACACACCTTTCCAAGTCAGGTGACTAATGTGGAGGAGTTCTCAGGTTCTAGACTCACAGATAAAGTAGGCCATACTCATAATAAGGCATATATATTATTTAGCTACTGGTTATAAATCAACATGAATGCTGCTTTTGAGGAGCCTTATAACATTCCTAAAAGGGTTGAGATTTAATAGAGGAAAGAAGTACTAGGATTTTATAAAGACGATATTGTACAAAAAAATAAACTTGGCTATTTCTTTCTTGTCAGATGAGTCTGGACTCCTGAAAATAATTGAGTCTCTACATAAACCTGCTTTCCTTCTTTCTCTTCAGCTTTTCTATGACCCGTAACTGTTTTACGTGGGATAAATTGTATGTGAACCAGTGAATAGGGTTAATTCATCACAAAGATGATCCCAGGTCTGGAACACTTTTCCTGTGAAGACAGGTTGAGAGAGTTGGGATTATTCAGCCTGGAGAAGAGAAGGCCCTGGAGAGACCTTAGAGCGGCCTACCAGTACTTAAAGAGGACCTGCAAGAAGGTTGGAGAGAGACTTTTTAAAAGGACTTGTAGTGATAATGTCCTTAAGATGAAGGAGGCTAGGTTTAGATTAGGTATTAGGAAGAAAATCTTTGCTGTAAAGATGCTCGGGTTCTGAAATATGTTGCCCAGAGAAGCTGTGGACTCCCCATGCTTGCAAATGTTGAAGACCAGGCTGATCTGGTGAAAGGTTTTGGAGCTAGATGATCCTAAGGGCCTCTTCTAACCCAAGTTATTCTACGATTCTATGAAAAATCAACTACATACACATTACAACAGAAAGAAATCCTGTGTGTAATGAGTCTGAAAATAAAAATTACTTCTAATGCAAGGAATTTTAAGAACTGAAATATTACAGTCCAGCTCTGCAATTAACTGTTGGAGTTGATATTGGAAGAAAAAAAATCTTGACTGAATTTGACGAAGAGGGAGGCATCTGAATAAGGGCACAGGTAAAGTGGTATGGGTAAAACTCAAGGGAAGTCATAAAGATGATTTGAAAGTTTCGGTGTGCGAAGAAGTCAGATTTTGGAGGATAAAAGTCTAAACTTAAGAGATGTTTTTCCCCCCTCTCTGAGAACAGCAAAGGGATTGGTTGTCATAGTTTGTTGTTGCTAAATACTTAACTATCAAAACAATATGGAAGAAGTTTGTTTGTATTGTCAGAATATTTTTAGATTTTATTCATAGTACCAAAATGCCAAACATGTTTTGAACTGAAACGAGTAAAATTTGCTAATCACATCCGCATATTATTCTACTTTCTCAGTCTGGTTGCTTTACACTTGGCTTCTAGGAGAATGTACCTTGTATTAGGTATTTTCCTTACCCAGCCCTTTTGCTGATAAAGATAGTTGACTTCCATGGCAAGCCGCACAGTGATTGCAGATGTTCTCCAGGGAGCTTGTTTTTTATACAGTATGAGATTTTCCTGCTGGTGGGTTTTACAATGTCAAAGGTGCCACGACTCACAGACTCAGAGTTTTCTCTCAAGATTTCTTCCAATAAAAGGAGGAAGAATCTCTTCCATGATGCAATTAGAAAACTGTCTGGGTAGAACAACATTAAAAGAAGAAAATGAGGCCTGGGAATTAAAAAGTAACCAAACCAGAAAAACAAGCAAATGAACAAAAGCCCAGACCAAATGAAAAGAAGAACAAAGCTTGCTGTCACATGTCTCTTACAATGATGATCCTTACTTAGCATTTGGTATAACAACTATGTCCTGGGAGACAAATTTTCCTTACTGCTAATTAATCAATGAAAGCTCCACTCTTCTACCAATATTCTATCTACTACTTCCTTATTTCTTTAATTACATTTTCATACCATTCTTCAACTTCAAATATCTTTACCAGCACTTAACTTTAGGCTTGTCCTGGTTGGATAAACATATATCTCACCTGGACCTATTATTCTGGTTTTTGGAGATCCATATGTTCTGTTTTTAATTTTCAAGTACATTAGAGATGCCTTTCAAATGTGCATTTTGTTTCTGAAATGAACAGGTACACACTGTCTATTCAGTTGTTATTAACAGCGATGATCATCTATCATCAAATAAAACAGTAGTGGCAATCCTCAAGAGAATGAAAATTGTTTGTCTTTTACCCTACTGTCCTATGCCTCTTTTTCTCCTCTGGAAGAAGGACTAGCATAGATAGAGTTGTATTTAGACGGTGGTTTACATTCTATTATTGCAGCTATAAAACATCTGCCTGACTTCAGCTTCAACAATATTCATATAAGCTTGCTGCACTCAGAATAAGTTACTTTTAACATAATAATACTAGTAAGTCAAAACACAGAACATTTTTATATTTATTTTATTTTTAATACTTGATGGGTAAAAATCTCCCACATCTTAAAATGAAATTTATCACAGGCAGGCATCTACAATTTCTATGTGCCCTGGAGGTAGTATTTGAGGTATATCAATCATAATAAGCGGTAACATCGCAAGGCTTAAATATTACCAAGAAACAAAGGATGACACTTTTTAATAATAATATTTTTAATACCGAAATGCTCTACTATGTTTGATGGATTAAAACAGAAGACAATGAAAATGTAGTATTTTAAGGCATCTTACAATGCCTTAAGAATATGCTTAAGGATTACTTATTACTTGATTGAAAAATACTTTTCAGAATGTCTCCACAATTCATCAAACAGGTATAAGAGGCTAGCAAGTTCACAATAAAAGAAAATACTTATAAATCCAATTCATCCTGTTGTATTGATTTTCTACACTGTATGTAATCTTGAAAAACACAAATCATTGTAAGTGTCAGGATGAAAATGAGGATTAATTGTATCACATTGATTTTACTACTCCTTAGATTAGCATCTGTTGTGGTTATGAACAAATATTTTAATCACTGCAAATGTGAACAGTGATGACCAAATTATTTGTCTCTGTAATCCTAATCCTGTTGGAGAGTAGACAGCTGACCAAAGTGAACTTCTCAGCCATTTCGTCTAACTGGAAAGAAGACAGTGAACATTCTTCAGAAAATGCAGGTACATATTCAAGTAATGAACATGGAAGAGAACTTAAAGGAAAAAATTAAAATAAAAAAGATACCATGGCTCTTAACATCAGCTGGATGCTTAACCTTATTGTGCAGCGGCAACTAGTACTGTATATCATGTTGATATAAGTGTTCTGTGGAGAAGTATGTGTGAAGACAGCAGTTTCGGATTTTTATCTCTTGGCAGTTGACAAGGACCATCTTAATTTCCTGCAGGCATGACATTCTTTGCTACAATCTTTGTTCTTGCACCAAAGTACAAAATAGCACCATTTGAAGTCTTTCTTACAAATATAATCTTTCTTTAATTTGTATGTGTTACACACAGCTAATGCCTATTGACTTAATATAGCAAAAGGGACTCAAAAATCCTGGTTTTACTGAGGGTTTTTGTGGTGTACTTTTACTCAGTTTTTACTGAATATATTTGCTCACATAGATTTTTGGTATTTTGACAGATGGCAGTGAGAAATAACAAATCATTTCTCTTCTTACTCACAATTTTTATTTTAAGTGGCTAAAATAAATACTAATATATTTCTCTTCATCAAAATCTTTTTGCAATGCATAAGCCTAGTAGAATGTTTTTACATGTATATTGATACAAATTCAGAAGGGATTTTGACCCAACCTCACCAACCTGTTTCTTGGGAAAGAATACATTTGTATTGAACGAATTCTCTACTGACAACATAGCTAATAACTCTTCAAGGGACACCCAGCGTGAGGGAATATCTAAGAATCACTGTTGTGCCAAAAAAACCCCCTGTTTTCAGGCAGTTCTGATGAGCATGAGTTTTACAGTATTCTAGTGTATTAATAACCAAGAATCTGGATTAAATTCCTAGAAGTACAAGTTGTTTATTTTTGATAACTTCCTTACTGAATAGAGGCACTCATATGGAATGACTTTGCTCCAAGTAATTAGTTCCTGTTCAGAGAGACAAAGTCCACAGGATATAGCTCATCCAAGTAATGTGACTCAGCATTTAAAAGCTACAAATTTGTCTTGTGACCTCTCCTAAATGAAAAGGAGATGACAAATTGAAATCAAGTCACTCAATAAGATACATTTGTTGGTTTGGCTTTTCCTTTTTCATAAATGTTTTCCTATTAACTGGGGTCCTAACTTATACAATGGATCTAATTTTCCCTCTTTTATCCATCTTAAATTGAGTGTAAATAGAGATTTCAGGATGATCTGCCAAAAGCTGAATTCTCTAGAGAACACAAAGTGCAAAAAACACCCCAACTGTGGACTGCTCTTCAAGTGTTTTGTGTCCCCTGTAATGTGGGGAACATTTTGGATTTGGCAAGGTTTCCTTTGTGACTGCAACAGCATTAGAAACAACTTTCTAGTTTGGAGATAGGGTTGTCAAGTCATGTAAAAGTATTAGAAAACATATATTGCATGCAACAAGTGAGGGGGCTATAAATCTGACCCATAGGAATCATCTTAATGACTATTGTTTAGAAAAGCTTCCCTCTGTGTTAGAGTTGGCAAGCATTTATATTTAGCAGCCCTGCAGTCTTGTAACTATGATATGAATCATTTGTCCAGCATGCATTGTCTTGGTCTTCTAGTGCCCCAAACAAGATTATGTTTATTTCTGTTGAAAAATCACACTAATAATGGTATTTTCAATTTCAACCTTTATGATTAATTGAAAAATTATTTCATTTATGTGTGCATACATACTTACATAATTACATATACACAAACACAAACTCCTTTGAGTACTGTTGAGGATGTTGTAGATATTACTTATTTCAATTGCTTCAACTTTCCTTCTCCTCATAGAGATAATGCTGCACAATATATTTTTAAATTTTATATTTAATATTTACTTTTTAAGGAAAATGTAGAAGTTCAAAATAATATTGATGTACTTTCGCTAATTAGCCAGATAATTGTTCAAACTTGCCTTGCTTTCATTGTAAGATTATAGAGCAATTAATACTTATGAACACAGGAAAGAGAGATATAATTAAGAAACGTGAGTATTTTCACTGAGAGTTTGAAAAAGTGACCACAGTGAAAAATTCAGGAAAGAAGTTAAACATTTATTTAAAAATACTTCTTCAAATTTGGTCATGGTGAACAAAAGTAAAGAACATGATAGGCACGCAGGTGTGGTTGAAAAGAAAACACAGGTGCAGTAAACTCTGCTATTTATTTCATGACAATTTAAAGCAGTAGGAATGGAATAATTTCTCAACAAAGGAATTATGGATGAAGCCTAGGGAAGAATTGTAATTTCTACTGAAGAAATATCAGGTGGTAAAATGAAGAGGGAAAATTTTTCTGAAGGCAAAAAGAAAAAGGAGAGAGGAAAAATCCCCCCAAGATATATTGTTGTACAAGGACAGCAGGTTGTCATAGAAGTGATGATTTCCCATCTGTCGAAAGGATCAACAAAAGAGGTTATCCTGTTCATTCATGAGGACAGTTAGAATGGGACAGGCATATGGAATGGAGAAAGGAAGTGAGGAAATAGATACGGATTAGTACTCATATTCATTTTTAAGAGACCCAAGTAGGAGTTGTGAGGAGGGATAGAAAGAGAATTACAATAAAGTAAGAAAGCATTTATAATATGGAGAAAGTTCAATGGATGCAGAGGAAGAAGCTAAGGAGAGGTAAAGATTAATGATAAAAAGAAAGTGAGGAAGAGAGCACTGCAGGTCAGGAAACATGAGAGGATGAGGTCAAGCTGAATTAGATCTGAAGTAGCTTAGTGAATTTAACTTCATTTACATATACTTTTTGTCATCTTTAAAGGAAGTTATAATTCAGTATGAAAAAGCAGGAGCACACTAAAAATCGCTGTATCTGTTTCTTTAGAGAAAGTCTTTCACGTATGAAATAGAAGAGCAAAGGTTACTTCATTTCAATAACTATTGTGAATAACATTTGTCTAGATAATTTAAGCTAAATCAGAATAATTGCCTGTAATAAACCAGGGAATATATTTAAATTAATTTTCTGAAATTCAACTAAAAAGGATAATGATATTTTATGGAGTATTTTCCAGAATCTCTCATTCTTTTGCTGTATTTTTTCCTCAAATGGGCCAAATATTTTTCATCCAACTTGTAAAGACCACTGATCGCTATCTAGATGTGTTTGTGACAGGATCCTTAATGAAGAACCGGTCAGTTTAACATAAGAATCTCCAAGACAGCTTTTGCAGAACAATTTAGGCACTCCTTTCTAGGTAATGACCTGGGACATCTTTGTTTGTCTGTTTGTTTAATTGTTTGTTTGTTTGTATAATGATCTCAACGAAGGGAGCTCCTCGTAACAGGATTTTGCTTAATTAACCCGAAGTTAGGAAGTTATATATTATATAGTTTTCTAAATATCTTTGTTTGGAGAGATACACATGAAAAGGTAACCTCAGTCATCACTGTACATATTTAAATTTAAAGGAATTTTTAAATCAAATGGATCAGAAGCTAATGGTGATCCTTCCATAGTGCTGATACAAAGAAATCTGGGATACTACCAGCTGTTCCAAATTATGAGAAGTCCTCAGAGGGAGTTCACTGTGACCTTCCAGTACTTAAAGCAGGCTTAGAAAAAGCCTGAACAATTTTTTGTGCAGGCAGATAATGATAGAACAAGAGAGAATGGCTTTAAACTAAAAGAGCAGAAATTTATATTAGATGCTAGGATGAAATTTTTTAGAGGGAGGTGAGACACTAGAATAGGTTTTCCAGAGAAGTTGAGGATTCATCATCTCTGGAAGTGCTTAAGACCAGGATAGGTAGGATTTGAGAAATTTGGTCTGGTAGAAATAGTGTCTGCCTTCCAACCCAAACTGTTCTATGACTCCATAATTCTATCATTAACCTTTCAGATAAGAGGTCAGTAGACTACTGAAGAACTTTGAATAGGGGCAGAAGAAAACATTCCTTCCTGCTTCAGCTATTAAACAGAAAGTTTCTTCTTATTCCTTTTCCACATTTACTTACAAAATATTTTGAATTATTATGTAGATTTGCTACCTGAGATGCTTTTAATATAAGAGAAAACTGAGACTACTAAAGTATATAACATGAGAACTATTATATAATTTTATTGCACAATAACACACTATATATCTTAGTGAACCTTGGCAAACTCACGGATCAGGTGCTAAAGATGTTGATGCTGCAACTGACAAGAGAATATTGGATGATGGCTTTTGACTGTCTTTGCACCAAAGTATTTCTATTGTATATTTTACAGTGTTTGAAAGTGTAAAGAAAGACATAAGTAAGTAACTTTATGATGATGTCTCTCTCTCTCTCTCTCTCTCTCTCTCTCTCTCTCTCCCTCTCCCTCTCTCTCCCTCTCTCCCTCTCTCCCTCTCTCTCCCTCTCTCTCCCTCTCTCTCCCTCTCTCTCCCTCTCTCTCCCTCTCTCTCCCTCTCTCTCCCTCCCCTGCCTCTGCTGGCCCTCCACTCTATCTTTTTCTCTTTAAGTTGTTAAGCAACATAAATCCTACCTTGACTTCTCATAAAGCCTCATAGCTTAAGTAAATATAATTGCGAGAGGGTCAACATTTGCAGAACATTTGTTCCATTAAAGTTGGTTTTTATGTACTGACCTTGAGAGTTATCTCACCCTTATCCATGCCAAGGGTATTTACTCTCCACTCCTCATAGGTGGAATGTAACAAATGGGGAAGAGCACTCTGTTAACTTACAAACTGTTCATAAACTGACCTGGTTGATCTCTTGCAGATTAGGTTTATTTTACTTGTTACTCTACAGCTGATCACCTATGTATAACATTTTAGCTCTCTAAAAACTCACTGCATTAATGTGGAATGTAAGCGTACTTGTTGTTAGTATATTTTTCTTCTAAACTAATAGAGAATTATTTTAAGTAGGGGACTTATCCTCCCATTAACCTTGTGTCTAGTTTCTAATTAGTTCAGTCCTTCTAATGTTGTGATATACACCTTTGAAATTGTATAAAATATTTTAATATGAAAGAACATAGGAGAAGTGAGTGCCTGAAAGACCCTCTTGGCATGAAAATTATTATGAATTTGCATATACAGATATTAATAATTTTAAAAACTAAATTACACTCCTCTGTCAGCTAAGGTTATACAGTGATAATACATTAGTTTGTCAGCTCTGGAATTGGCCTGCTTGCCAATCTGATTTATTATGACTCAACTGCAGAATGAATAAGGTCTCTAAGCGGTTGCTGGCTAGCTCACCACTTTACAAAACACGACACACTTTTCAGATAATCCTGGAGATGTTCAGGAAGAGAATGGAAGGGATTGTTTTGAGTGTGTTGCAAGACTGTTGCAATGAAAGAGTAAGCAGATTTGTATCAAATAGGATGTGCTTTGTTGTATTGGTATAAATCCAAATTACATCCATCTTGGTCTGATATTAAAGGGAGCAAAGTTCAAACAGCAAGTTAGGTAACGCTTCTGCCAGTATAAATGAGGCAGGAATCTGTGCTATTTTGTCTGGTTTATTCTATACTCAAAAGTATAAAACACATTCAAGTCATTAAAGATGCTATATAAAGAATCCTCTTCTATGCTCAACACTAGGATTAGTTGAAGAGCAGAATTAATGCACAGGGTTTAAAATTCACTTTCATTCATCAAAAAATGAAATGTGTGCTTCAAGTTTTTCCATTAGTCTCTATAAAGAAGAGACTATTATAATTTTTTTCATTTTGAATAAGTTGTTGGGGTTTTAGTTTTTTTAGAGCAGATCCATGAATCCCTTTTTCAATAATATTGGAGTTGGAGTTGATATATAATTTATATTCCTTTAGAATATGCTTTTAGGAATTTTTCTGCTTTTGTTAAAGGCTTCTGAACTTTTAGTTCCTTGTCCTCTTCTTTATTTCATTACTAGCAAAATTTTTTCACTATTTGGAAAATTATTTCCTTCATCACTCCCTTCTTCTAGAAACGGATAACTTTTGAAGAACCTTCTTGTGTTTGTTTTCCTAATGATAAGAAGAAAGATCATAGAAAAATAGAAGTGAGATAGGAAATGGATGGTTTTGGACAGGTCTGAGCCTGTTAGAGCTTATACAAATACAGCACAGACTTAAGCACTTTGTATCTAAATTCATATTAAATTTATTAAGAAGTTCAGCAGAAAAATATTTTTTCCCCTTCAATAATAAAAAGGCTTCACCACAATATTTTCAGAACTGAACAGAATTTCTATAGTCAGGAATTTGATTGCCTGGGAAGTGCTCGGTTGTTTCCACTGAACCGAGAGGGTTTCATGATGGCCCTGAAATGTCCTTGCCTCTCAGATAAGGATTTTTTACTCTAAAATCACCAAGAAAAAGATTTTGTTAAGTTGGGTTTTTTTTTTTTTTTGGAAGGATATTTATTCCAAGCTTCTCCAAAATATTATTCTTGAATAGCTTTATATCATCTGTCAAATACTTTCATACAGTTTTAATCTTTAGTTTTATTGCATTGAAAGCAGAGGAGTTCCATTAGGGATGAATATCTTGATAATCTAATTAAAATAAACAGAAAGTCCAAGTAAGGGTTAACCTCCTGCAGTTGAACAGAACTTGGTCCATCTGTGCTGTGCTACTGTACCTTTCACCCATCTGTTCTATTGCATCTTGATTTAGATGTCTGCATGCTTTGCTTTGTGGTATTCATGTTAACTTGCAGTTTTTTTCCATCAATGGATTCTGTTCAGAGCTTTGAGTCTGAGGACACTTGAAACTTGATGGGAATCAAAAAACAGCTGTAGATTTTGTGTCTCAGATTCTTGATATAAATTGATAATTTATGTTGTTTACTTGGATTTCATTATCTTTTACTCACTACCCCCAAAACTAAAAACAATAGAACAATCTTCCTGTGTCTCTTGAGTCCCCTTGGTCTCTGTTGGCTGGTTCTAGTTGCTGTGGTTTTGCATTTATAGAACAAAGTGCTTACAAGAATAGCAGCATTATAAAACTTAATGAGGCAAAAATATCAGAGAGGTCTGATCACCACATAAAATACCGCCTTTTGGGATTATGTTGATGACTGAAATAATTACCTTGGGTTTTCATTGTAACTAGGTTTCAACTGAAAAAAGAAGTCACTTTTTCCTATTAATTTAAGCTTTTTTAAAAAGTAGGTCAATGAAGTGTTTTAAATGATTCATAAATGTTTAGAGATTTTCGTCATATCAAGCAAAGGTAGATTTAAAGTAACCAAGTGTGTTCTTTAATATCTGTGATACTTCTTAACTGAGAAGGAAGACATAATTTTAGAAGTGCTATTTTCAGTAATTTAAAATGCTGTAACAACTAAAAATGCTGAAAACCTTAAAAATACAAGGTACTCTTTTTAAGAAGACACTTATCTCTCTGTGACTTTGTGTAGTGCCTATGAAAGTAAAATATTATCTTAGTAATTCACAATATTATCTTAGTATGTCACAATAGTGAAAACTTTCAATCCAGAATTATCTACAACACTACCACAATACTTTCTGTCCTTTCCAGCATACCTGCCATACCTGTGGAATGAATTGTGAGGAATGAGTTTTCAAGACAGGTGTGTTTGAATTTGGGGACCTAGGCAGCTGTAATCCAAGAACTACCTCTGTGTTGCTGTTGGTAACAAGCAGCTGCTGTTTTACTGACATTTAATGATGGTAAAAGAGCTCAGTGTAACAAAAACAAACAAGCAACCCAGAAAAGGTTCACCTCTGACTTCTTCACTCCTAAGTGATCAATAAAGAGTAGATAATTTGTCAGGAACATATTGTGAAGCTCAAAGCAGTGCAAAGTTCAAGTTACAGAAAGTACAAATTATTTTTCTTTCTGAAAAAGGCCTGATCCCTTCAGGTCATAATGATGTTTCTCAGAATCTGAGTTTTCAGTGTGACAGTCTATACTTATTCTCTCTGACAAAATGGCACGTAGAATACTTTTTCTTTTTCTTTAGACAAAGTTTGCCTTGGTAAAAGTAATTATGTTTAAAAGTTTTTGAATACACTATGGAACTGGTCAGTCATAGTGTAATTACATATATTAAAATGGATCATATTCTAAGGATTTAAAAACTAGACTTTGATAGCAAAGTCAAAAATAGAGTAAAGTCTTGTCTGAATTCATAATTTCTCTTGTATTTCATAGTTTTTCATACAAGAATTCCTCAGAAAGACTTTAACATTAAGCAGTATTTCAAAGTGGTTAAACAATTTTTGTAAATAAATACCTTTGTGTATTCTAGTGTAAATTTCTTGCAATTCAACAGAATTATAAGCCCATGTAAAATAAAATTTTATCCATTCACAGTTTATTCAACAAGGGACCCTGATAGCAGCAGGCCATTGTATTTATTTGTTAAAGAGAAATTGTTCCATATTCTATCAGTTGTATAGAAAATTTTGATGCCAGGCATGCTGTTTTGATGAAATTTCAGTACAGGAAATCGAAAACAAGGTTAAGAAAACACAGGTATTAAATGATTAAGCTGTTCTTCAGTTTTGGCTGAATGCTGTTCTTTCCATAGTCTAGAGGAGGAAGAAATAAAGTTTTGTAAGGAGCATATTCCCTTTCTTCCTCATGTCCTTGTGAAAATGTACCCAGCTGGGCTAAATTATGTGCCTTGGAAACTGAGAAGTTCATAGATATTAAAAAAGGACCTCTTATAATTGTAGGTATTGAATTTCCCACCTAGCTGTTTCCTGTTAAGTGTATTTGATCTGGGGCGGAAAGATAATTTCAGCACAACTATAACCCTGCATGCTTCTAATGATGACAGAACAAAGGGTCTTTCTTCTCTGAAAACTAAATAGTTTATTCCTTTCCTAGGTGTAAGAAATGTGGAAGGGAATGCCTTGAATGCAGAGAGAATAAAACACTGACCTGGAACACAAAAGGGCAAAGCAGTAATAAACTGTGAAACAAAGGACTGTTTCTTAAAAGAGTTTGATTTTGTCCAGGTCCCCTGGGAAATGCAGAGGCAGCTCTGAGGGGCTTGAGGAGGAAGATGGTAGTAGGCTAGAGTGTTTGGATAAGGGGCAGGTGTAATATTTTAGATGAGATGAGTCTGTGGCTAGAAATTGGGACTTGGAGCCGGGGTACTAGAGACAATCATAAAGTTAATTGTTCTGACAATAAATGCATTTTCCGTTTAATGCTTTTTTCTTAAAGGGAAGTTAAGTTACTATGATTCCAAGATTGCTGACTGTCATCAGCAAAACTAGCTAGCTTTTATCTCAGTGGGAAAAAATACACTAAGGACTAATATATTCCCTTTCAATTCTTTAGAGCTTTGTAAAATATTTCTGTTTTTCCTGTATCCCAGAAAGTAGATACCTTCCACTTTTTTTCTCCTAGGCCAGCTGTTTGCGTGTTCTCATTCCTTTAATTTCTTAGTCCGCATCCTCTGTCTGCTTTTATTTCCTTTCCTTTTCTCCCTCCATATACTAAGTAACTACTCCCTGTGAAGAGAGAATAAGCTCTTCAAGATTCTATTACGGATGACAATGAATTTTGTAAAACTTTTAGTTACTATGGTGTGTTTTAGCTTTCTGGAAACTACAAGATATTATTTCACATTTTTGACATGTGAGTAATACTTTAACTTTTTTCTGTTGGAAAAATAGGCAAATCTTGAACTGTTATCCTGGAAGCTGTGGCCTAGCTACACTCACGTTCATTTTTGACTTGTAACTTGGTAGTTGTGACCTCCCAGAGGATACTGACAAATACAGCTTCAAAATTTCCTTGTTAGCTTTTTCACCTCTTTTTCTCCTTGAGAGAAGTGATGAGTCTTTAAATTGGTGAAGTCCTCAATAGGATACATGTCTATCATTCTATCACAGGAAATGAGAATGGAAGACATGTTATGTATACAAAATTGTTTTCTGGATGATAATGGAGATTTAGAACACATCCATATCCACTTTGAGACCATATTTGTAGGTGATTAGCGGAACTAACTTCCAAATTCTTAGCATCAAATTCAGCCAAATCCTACACACAGCTAGGTGGAGGGTAAAACATTTTCTGCTTATGATATTAACCAAGTAATATGAAAACTATTGTACTGTAGAACACTCAGGATTTAACCAGAGTAAATCCTGTACTAGAAAGCATGACTTTCTCATTTATGCAACAGACTCAGTACAGACTCATATAGCAATGTAAATTACTTCCAAAATAATTCCATGGCCTTTAGTTTGTTGAAATAATTCAGAAAATTTAACCGTAAAATGGGACAGTAATAGTGCATGCTATTACTTGCATAGAAACAGAAAGCATAAGCTCTGCAGTAAGGACAACCTCTTGAGACAACTTGCTAGATGACAATTAAATGCACATGGTGATAACAAGAAAAAAAGAGATGAAGCAAGCAGAGTTTGACATTGGCTGGATGACACTGAGTGTTTGAAATGAGTTTCTAGCACTGGAGATAGTCCACAGGGGGCTGAAGTCCCCAGTGCCCCCTCCTCGCGCTGCAGAGAGCACCCTAAAAGTGCACAGTGGAGCTCTTCTGTGCAAGCGGCGGCACGAAGCCAGAACTCCTCTTCCTACAGGAGACCAACAAAACCGCAAACATGCAGAAATAGAGAGGATACAACTGGGAAGCTGTCACTGTGGATTGAAGGAACAAAAGTTACTAGTTTTATAATGTAATTAGATTTTTGTATCTTACTGGAAAAATAATGAATTTAGGTCAATGTGAAAGCAGTCTCGGAATTACAATATATATTACATTCAGCTAAAATTAACATACCAGTAGAGAGATTCATTCAGTGCTACAGTTACAGAAATTTGAGTGTGAGCCACATTTTTAATGCTTTGTGGCGGGCTTCTGGGATAAAAAAAAAAATATATATTTTATTTACACATGATATTTAAAACTTGTATTTTGCTTAGAAATCATTCATATTGAATTTATTTTAAGACTGTATTTATAGTTTTCTTGTAATTGTAGAGTGCTTAAAATGATGTTGTAGAAGTGTTTTTTTCAAAAAAAATCTGATGAATAAATTTGATATGTTTAGTTAAAACAATGCTTCAGCAAATGTTCATATTACATGCAAGAGTTAGAAGTGTATAAATACTTTGGAAATGTAAAATCAAAACTAGAGTTTGAATAATTTTATTCAGTGCTACAAGATTTTTTCAGTTTTCCTTTTATTTAGTTAATTAGTATTAATAACTCACCATTAATATGTGTAAACATTGAATTTCACTGATGATACTATGAACTTTAATCAGAAATTAAAAATTACTCTGATTTTTAAAAAAATCCTCAGAGCACAGCATAAGGTGTACTAATCAATAGTGCTAAATAAAGGAAAAAGAATGGAAAGTTCAAGAAAAATTAAGAATGAATGTTGTAATTAAATAAAGTAGAAAGTGGAATCTTTAAGAAGACAATGACAGTGTGAGAAAAATACTTTAATGACAGAGCTGTCCCACTGGCCCAACACACAATTCAAATATTAGGTAGGTTTTTTTTTACCACTGTTTTCTCTCATGATTTCTAAACTTCTCAGTTAAACCTCCAGTGCTTTACTCCAATTGAAAATCCATTTAGACTAGCCTTCCTTTTACAAAAAGAAGCCCCAGGCCTTCTATAAATAAAACAAGCATCTGAAAATCTGCTAAAGCAGTACTGCCCCCATCCACATTCTTATGAGTAGCTTTATTAATGGAATGAATATGCTATTGAGGTTATGAAATATTGGCTTGCTTTATATAACAAACTGGCACAACAGTTAAGCATGGCAGATGTTCAGCTTGCACTGGCAGGGACTTGACACACTTGCAGAAGCCTGTCTGAGGGTTGCTGACATTCTGCCTAGCCCTGCAGACCCATACCATTCCATATTCCCATATAACATTTACTTAAGGAATACATCAAATTCATTTGATCTAGATGTCTGGCCAAACTGCAGGAAAGCTAAGGAGTCATCCAAGTTCCAGGGAAGCATCAGTATTCTGATGCTGATCTTGAATTCAAGTGACTGAGAGTCAGGGCTCTTAGCAAAAACAGATATAGATAAGAACACTGAAATATCCAAAATGTGTATGAAACACAGACATTCTTTAAAAAATGTGCAATTATTTCCAAATGTGGCTGTTTCCCCTTCTCACTTAAGTTTAGTCCAAATAAATAAGATGGTAGCATTTTTTTTTTCACTGCTCTTGTGTCAAACTGATACTAATCTTAAGAGGGAAAACATCAACTATTGATTACAATAGTTGATTATAATTAACAGCTGGTGTTATCCTCACAAAAAGAAGCAATAAATATGTATAAAAATATCAGCATTCATTGAAACACACTATCTGAAGTGAGAAACTCATTCAAATGATCATTTTTCCTCAAAGGAGGAAAACTTAAGCTATGAATATATAAATAACATTTGCCAAGTAAGTACCCATATTTTTCCTACAGTGCTATTAAGCACCAGTATTTGTTCATATTATGTCAATTTGCAGTTTTTTTACCCGTTAGTGATAGACTGAACAAATAAACAGGAATTCCAGCTGACTATATTTCAAAAGGATAGATGACTAGAATAACTTCTTGTAAGTCAAAATGCAACAGTGACCCAGTATCCCAGATTAAGCTGCTTATATTTTGAGAAGGTACATTGCGATTTCAAATATAAGTAAGAACTGCCTTCCTTTTTGTTTCGTAAAAAGCATTTTACCATGAGGTTTCCTTTTCTCATTTAGTCTACTTTAAGTGATGGGATCTATAAATATTTTATTGGTACCCGATGGAAGAACAGGAAATGCCAATAAAATATATCCACTGGGGAAATATGTCTAATAGCAGATTGGATAGCAACTCCAGCTCCCATGTGATATGGCAGTTGGAGTAAGGCCTTTTGGAAAAGAAGCTTAACCTAAAAATCTGTGAAAATTGCACCAAATATCTACTTGGAGTGCAGGGGGCTGGTGGAGGATGGGAAAAGAATCTGCAGCTCTGTGTTGAACTGTCAGTAGCTGAGCACATCTGTGTCCCAAGAAAGTGACACTAAGGAGTATCCCTGCTGCACAAGGGTAAATTAGGGGAAATGTCCGTTCTGTTTTGCTTACCTTGCCATCTCCCTTTGGCCTTGTTTGATACTGTTCTAAGTGTGTGGAAACCTGCTTTGAAACAGGGAGTTACAGTATTGAAAATGTCTTTCAACAGAATATGCGTGCATAATTGCTCACTAGTAAGGCCTCTTCCCCTATCCATTAGGGGATCCCAGCAGCTGTAGTGGGAGCTGCTGTTTAGAGCCATAATCTCTGGTGGTTTATTTCATTTCACCTTGATTTTGAGACTCAAATTTCTTGTTCACATATAGTTTACGAAGAGCTACAGATGATTTTTAATCAGTTTCTTAAAATATGCAAAGGTCAAATGGTGATCACCTTCTTTAGAAAATATGCTATTTAAAGTCCGATCTCTCTGAAGTTTCTGGAAACAACCTTGCAGGGAAGGTGATAAACATATTGTTTCCATGTTAGGGATGAGCACTCCATGTTCTATGTTCTATGTCATACTGTCCTGGAAATCTCGAAAAATCAAAAATATTGTGGGTGTCATGATAATCTCCCAGGCAACATCAAAATATTCTGTATCTCAGAGCTGAATGAATCAGAGCCAAAATGTTAATTTTTCCCCACTCCAAGAGGCAGCAGTACAAATAAAGGCACCAGAGATTCTGGGGTAGCATTGCAGTATTGTACTTGGTGAAATATGAGTTGTACTTAATTTTTATTATCTGTATGAGTCTAATATGCAATTGTAGGGATCTGACATAGCATGTCAACTGTGTTCTAGACAATCATCAGTTGGGGTTTAAGCGCTGGTGGTGTTTTAATCAATGGCTGAGGCAACAGTTACAATCATTGCTACTTTTAAAAAGTCAGAGTCATTTAAGAACACTGCTAAATTTCTAAGAGGATGGGATAGAGTTTCTCCACTTTTTAAAACCCAATTCCACAATGGAAATTTTGGCCAGAGTTTTAAATATGTCTCAATGTTTTTTTGTTTTCTGTCTACATTAGACTAATACATATTCAACAGCACCCTATAAATTATTGCATAATCACTGACTAAACCAAGTAACTTTTAGTTTGAAGATTAAATTAAAAGAAAAATATCTTGAGGTCTAAATATTGATCTTCTCTTTCACTCAAAAAATTATATACTCATATAACACCATACTAACACAGAGAGATAAGCAAGAAAGTTGATTATATGAAATATATCTGTACCTGCTGAAAAGGACACAAAAATGGATAGGAAGAAACGGAACAAAGAAAATAGGTTCACTTCATCAAAGTAAATACATTTTTCACATAAAGACAGAGTCAATTAATAAAAGGATTAGAGGTCATTATGTATAACTAATTAGAAGGTAGTATAATTGAACAGCTGCAAAGTACACTTTGGCTTTAAAATAATGTTAATATTTGCCCTCTATGCATTCAAATAAATTGCCAGATAGGTTAAAGGTTAAAGGGTAGCACATAAAGCTCTCTTTGATCTGTGGCAATGAACACTGCTGCGAGATACTGCAAATGGACTTAGGACTAAGGGCAGCTCTAAAACTGGGATGAGAGCTGCTCCATACAAATCCGAAGGAGATAAATGCTTTTCTGTGGACCGATAAATATGTTTCATTCACACATTTACTTCCTGCTTCCTGACCTCTGATAAAGCCTGGGCCAATACAAACCTTGCACCTCCCCATGGAAACAGATAGGAATTTAATAGAAATTTAGAATAAATTATTATGTATTATTTTGGCACTACTATTTTCTTAGACCAGTTGAAGACACCAGTTTTTTTGGGACTTCCTTCGGTGCTTTCTTGGCTCAATATATTTTCAAATTCCTCAGAAGAGGTAATACAGCTCCTGAACACTGTCCTTCATGATTCCACCATCTGTGTCTTCCTCTTGGGAGTGCTGTCACATAAGGGGACATGAGGAGAAATGTTTTAAACAGAAATGTAAAAATATTACTTCATAGATTTATTTTATTCAGTAAGGAAAGTACTATTGCCTTAGAAATTAAAATATGAAGCACTTCATTATTAAAACCTTTAGCAAGGGCACATTTTTATTTTCTGATCTGAACTACGAATCTCTAGGAATTAAAATATGAGATACTTCAATATTAAAGCCTTTAAAAAGGGCACATTTTTATGATCTGGTCTCTAAATCTTATATACAAAAGAAGCAGAACTGATCCAAAGAAGAATCAATAAAGTTGTTGTTATATTTCAGTAAATATTGTATATTTTTTTTCAGATGCCAATTGTAGGAATTTGTTCATAATGTTCATTAAAAAGAGTAATTTGTCAAAACCTCCTTGATTTGGAAAACTAATGATGGTGCACTCTGCTGAATTTGAGGATATATATATATTTGAAATTTTTTCTTAATAACTTCAAAGACAGTAACAACTGCTGAAAGACAGTATTTGATGAAATAACTTAAGAAAGAAGCTTTCATAATAATCTAATATTGTCTGCTGCTTATATTTTGCTTTGGCAACAGTTCTGACAGTTTAGTTTTTCATGTTGTGGAAGAGAATTTTTTTTTTAAATTTTTAAAATTTCTTACATTTTCTGTGATCCCACTTGATAAAGGTTAAGGTTAATGGTTAAGGCTTATCTATTTAGGCTGATCACATTAGAATGACAGAGGTCTGATAGATATTAGTCATTTTCTACTGGTAGTAGAAATGGCCATCTTAAATTATTTGTCCCATTTGGGTGTTTAATGGTAGCTGAAAGTAGTCAGGTTCCAAAAAGCAATTTGAATGCTGTTAAACTAAATAAGGACCTAAATCGCTCCATAATAAACAGAAGATCTTGAAAGTTACCTTCATTAGTTACAAAAGGAAAATGGTCATTAATCTGATGGAAGTACCTGAAGAAGTGCCTGCCTGGAGGCAAATCCTGTCATCAGGGCACTCTGCAGACTCAGAAGTACTAGTATGGACATTCTCAAAGGCTTCTGGGTCGCTTCTTTTTACTTTTTCATTGGAGAGGAGATTTTATGTTATTTAGATTGTCTAGAAAGTAACTGGTACTTTATTATTCTTGTCTCTTAAAAGCCTATAATATTTAATTTGGCATCAAGGAGGGGAAACATGCCTAAATTTCCCTTATTTTTTGTTTGGACGTATTAAGTATATACATGTATCAGTTTATTCCTGTGTATATCACTTCCAAGTAAAAATGACCTTCACAAACTTAGCAGGACTTTAGTTCACTTGTAGTCTAAATAATCAGAAAATACCCTGTGTTAGAACTGCTAAATAAAAGAATCAAAGTTCCTTTCTATTTTTATTTTTGTTACCTGTCTATAAAAAATATAATAATTTGATTTACATATTAAAATAAAGATACAGATGCATGTGCTCATCTGCTTCATTGTGATTGTCAGGCTTTGGGATATGCACACCAGCATATTGTGAAATGCCTCTAAGAACCAGCAATATAAAGTTATCAGTCACTTCCTAACTGTTAGCAGATTTTCAACATATTTTAAAACTTCTTTATATCAAAATCCTGCAATAAATTTAGTCATTATCTTAATCTCATAAATTTAGCAAGATCAGTAGGTCTATCAAATATAATTGGTACACCTAGAAATTTTTCTATTAGTAATAAAGCACAATAGCTTCTGTGATAAGTGCCTTCTCTAATTTTAATTCAGTTGCCAGATGAATCGGGTGGAATATACTGCAAATTGTCCTTTCTTAAATCATTGACATTTTTAGCTTTAGCAGAGCTAGTTTAATATGATCTGACTGGGCAGATGTGTCCACCCCTGCAGATTTTGCCGGAGTCAATGGAGCTTCACACAACTTTATAGCCATTATTTGATACAGAACTGGCATTGCTGTATAAAGTGTGAGTTGCAGAAGCACCCTTTTTTTTTTTTTTCTGGAATATAAAGCATGAATTTTAAAAAATGCCAGAATGGGACTGATAAAGAGGTAGAATATCTCACTTTCCTTTCTTCTATCAATAAAAAATTGTTGCGAACTTAAAATTACAAATACTTCCTTTGTGAAAGCAATACTCATTTTGGGATAGATTTTTAACTTCTGTGCCAAAAAGCGAGCATAGTGAAGATACAAAATAAGTGTATATTCCATGTCTTCTGTTAGTTTATTCTGTTTCCAAGATTATACAATGCATTTATAATTAAGGTGATCTTTGGAAAATCTAACTGAATAAAGTACAAACATTAAAATGTTCTTCATTTCTTAACAGGGTGTCAGATGGGCAGGACTGAAAGCCAGGAAAGGATAAAGAACCTCAGGCAAGTTCATAATTTGTAAATCTTAATCTCTGGTCTTGAAAAGAAATAAATAAGATAAATTCAACTAGTGATTGCAATTTTTCTTCTTTACATTTTCAAAAATACATAATAAAAATGAAAATATGTCATCAGTGTTATGGATTAATAAATTTATTTTATAAGCCTTTATCTGGAGAGACCACAAATAATGCGTAAGTATAGATCCTCTCTTGAATAACAAATACACAAGAAGCTTGTGTTGTTAAAGAAAGCTTAGAAAGTTAAAGCATTCATTTACATGTTAATGTAGCTAAAGCCTCCCGATATTAAAAATATAGATGCAAATATAAATCTCAGAAGAGTGCAATAGTTTTCTGCAGACCATATTATGAACATGGAAGTTAGACTCTATATTGTATGTAAGCTATATAAGGCTATGCAGAAATTAAAATTATGTTAACCATACACTTGTAATAAAGGCACTCAATTTAAGACCTTACAAATCACAGAAATAGCTTTGAAACAATTTTTGGAGCTAAAGTAACATAATTAGAAACAATATCTTAATATATCCTTCCTTTTTCTTTCAAAGATAATGTATTTTACATAAAATATATGTAATTTTCTCCAGAATTTCAACAATGGAAAACCAAGAAAATATGCCAGGCTTTTACCCCTGTCTTTATTGTTTGAGAAATCCTAAAAAAATTACGTCTGATAGAGACAATAAGCTTGTTTTTGTAGTCAAATCTCTTTACTGAAAATTAAATTTGATCTGCTAATTAATTTCCCAAGTGCTACTGATGAGTGTCTCTCACATAGCCACAGGGATTTTGTGTTTATTGCTGTAATTCTTTCAACATTGCTTTGCATCCATATAGAGGGACTTTGGAGCCTCAGAAAATGCAAATATACCAACAGGTAATAGCAGTATCATGTCTTTTAAAGAGAAAAATATCACTCGAGTACCTTGTTTGCTATGTTATCTTTTGTATCCAAAATGGGGCCTTGAAATGTATTGGCCTTGGCAGTTTCAGGATTCATGATTTTATAAATCTGCTTTTAAAGGGCTGGAACAACTTTGAGGGATCCATTACAGAATACTTCACTTGGGGCCTGTGGTTAGTCTACTTTGAGACTACAGTAAAAGCAATGTATTTCATTAACAGTAACAGGGGGAAGAGATAAGATAGAAGATCAGTAAGGTCTTGATATCTCTATACGTAACACCAGTGCCTCTCACTAGTCAGTAATGAACACCATAACAATACACACCATAACAATACAGACTTAGAAGTTGATTTAATTTTCTGCTGTTGGAGAAACACAGAAGCCAGCCCTGGTAAAACTGAAGTGGGGGAGTAAAGGAATCCAACAGGTCTTTATTCTTAAATTAAGGAGATTCCTATGGTTACTCTCAGACATTCAGTTCCCCTAAATGCAACTGCTACCCTGACTGATCTTTGTCTCCCTACTTACAGCTTGGGGGCTGGAAGTAGACGATATTTAAGTTGTCTTGCAAGCCAAATCATTGTCTGATTCTATGATTCCCATTCTTAACATAAAATATGCCTTAAAATATTTGGGCTCAGAGTCAGACCCTCTTGAAATAATTCCAATAATTTAAAATAGTTTATTTTCTTAAACACATCCATCTATGATCCTTCAGCACACACATACCTTGCTAAATGAGTGTGCAGAGTCCAATTCGTGACATGTTTTATGCTTTAGATAAAAATTCTGTGTGGTGAGTCTTCCTCTGTCAAGAACTTGATAATCCCTTTATCATTTCCTTTCTAACGCCATTACTCTTGTTCTCTTCACTTCTCAAAGATAGTTCACAATGCCAACAGTAATACAAACCGAACCTAAATATGGATGCCTTCTGAATAATTATTCACTGGAAATTTATCTTGGAACACTGACATCCTTATAGTATGTATGTGTGTAGTATATGCATATAATTATTTAGCATGAGTGTATATTTTTTGATATATATATATATATATATATATATATATATATACATATATACACACACATGCATTATACACACACTATGCACTACAGTGGACATAACAAGAATACATGATTCTGTATCATACAGCCCTTGTGGGAGGGCATCTTAATTATACTGTGACTCTCCAGTAGAAGGAAGACCTTGACAAACCAAAGCAACTGTATTATAGGGCCATAATATGGTTTGAGGGATGGGGAACATTACGTATGAGAGTAAGCTGAGGATGCTCAGTATGATCCTAGAATGATATGAACCTAAAGTGGGCTGATGACAAAATTCTGGGTTTGACTTTAGCTTTCTAATAGGTGTTTATGAGCAAGAGTGGCATGACTCTCCTTGAGGATGCCCTTCATGAGGCTAGAGACAAGAGGCACAACTTAGGATACTATGCTTAGATAAGGATAGGAAATTCCACCACAATAGGGATTGCCCTGATAATGACTGTAGAAGTTCTCCAAACTTGAGAAGGAGAAATATCTTCTAAGTTTGAAGGCAGCCCTCTTTTACGCAAAAGTGTTGGTCAGCATAACCAACAAGACCCCTTCCCAGTCTAAATTATTCTGTGATTCAGCAATTTGAACTGTTTAACAAAATGTTAAAGTCCAACACTGAACAGTAATCATGATGTTAGGTAATTGGAATGGCTTTAGTGTAGTCTCATAAGGAAAGAATATACTTGTTTGAAATAAGATGAAGACAATAATTTAACCACTGTGCTTTTGTCCATTTACCCAGTGCAATATATTTTTCTATTCAAGTTTCATGAAGATGTTTATAGATAATCTCTGGCTCTAATAAAATCTTTTTTAACCTTAGCAGAGGTCTCTTTTATGAACAAAGTAATTTGGTATTTTGCTTCTTTGTAATAATAATCAGATGTATTTTGGGCAGGTCTCTAGGTATCATATTCAAACTGCCAATGGATCACTTGGAAATTTGCTCGTATTTACACCTGAATTTTTTACTGAATGGTTGGACAATAAGCAAGTAATATTACATCTGAATCTTGAAACTTGGAACATACATTACAGTTGCAAATATACATTTTGGGATGATAGAAACAATAACTCTATATTCCAGTTATGAAATCCAGTCTAAAGGTTTGTCTTATCTGGAAGAGAGAATTTATTTTCTTGTGCTATATACCTTAGCTGATTTGTTATACTGATTTAGACCTACTAAGAAACGCTTTTCCGACAGGTCAGTATGAAAGTAACCTAGTCCATTTTGTGAAGTAAAATCTGCAAGTATAGAACGTGGCTAAAGCAAATGCAAATAGCCAAAAAATTATCTTGGTACTTGCAGAAAGTTTAATTCAGGGTGCAGGACCAATGAAATACTTGAGGCTCTAAGAAACCTGTATTAGAGAAATAATCATGAGATGAGTACTAGTAATCGTAAAGAATTTATCATGAAACCTCTCCAGACAATAGAAAGGTTGATGAAGAATGTGACAAAGTTGTTCAAAGCTGTGCAGATCAGATGCCTGCACTCCATAGTGTTACATATTCAGAGAAGGAGTGGGTGCATCAATATGGACCTGGCCTTAGGCAGCTGTGCTCAACCTGTGGGACACAGTGTGCTAAATCTATATCCAAATCTTATATCTTCATATGTAATTCTGTCCATATGGCAAATGATAGGTTATTCCCCTCCCTCTTTCGTCTCACAAAATGCTCTGACAAGTCTTTCTGATGATCTTCTAAAAACTGATGTCATCATACATATGTAAACCAATTTAAATAATAAATCTGAACTGGGGAAAAAACTCATCTGCAAATTTGAACTTTACAAGGACTTGACTTTTGAGATTGCTGCACTAAGCTTTTTAAGGTACTTTGGAAAGCACATTTCTTGAAGTTTGTGAGCACCAAAAGAACACTTTCAGTTCAACAGTGCATTTTAAATATTTTAGAACACTTAGAAAACTATGCTTTGTGGCATATGGTAATGATTTTATTCTGCCTCCTGGAAAGGGTAGTACCTGCTTGGTGGTACTTGATGGTTTCAAGTATCCTAGAAGCAGATGTGAGAAAAAGAGTACCGCAGGAATTTAGTTATTTATTCAGAGCCAGACATCAACATCCTGCATACCAAAATGGCAGAGTAGGAACTTTGAGTTTGCTCACATGCATGGTGTTCCTCGGTGTCAATTAGCCTCTTTTTATATATTCCCTTCCTATGCTGTCAGCTGTGGATGCGTGTCTTTCACCCATTACGCTGACCATGACCTCAGTCACCGCTCCAGAGCTGTGATAGAATGCAAGGAACCTCTTTGGTACTCCTCTAGTCACATGGTGTAGCTCCTCTGTACCAAGAAGAATTTTCTTCTTGGCACATCTAATCAGTCTTCAGCAATTTAAATATCTCCAGTATTTGTAGATTGCTTTAATAAGACATTTTTCTAAGGAAATTTTGTTCTCTTATATTCAGTTTTTGGAGAAAGGCTAGTCTAATTTTGTCTTGCCACTTGAGTAAAAACAATATTTTAAAGAGAGGATATTTTTTTCATAGACTATCTTTTAAAATGTATTATATGTTTTCAGGATTCACCTTGGAATTTAAAGCATTGCCAAAGTGAATACATTTAGTATGTTTTGCATTAGGTTTCTCCTACCCTCTTTTATTTGACTTCTTTGTCCATTTTGGTAAATAGTGCCTATTTATTTTGAAAGACTTTTAGAAGAGGAGTCCTATTTCCACAGATATTTTTATCTATTCTGATGAATGTGCCTTGCAAGTTATACAGTTGAAAGTTATATTACTCAAAGAATTTCAGTAGAACTCCAGTGGCTAAAAAGATTTTGTCTAGAGTTCCTTGTCTTCTGCCAATAAAGATGTTGCCCCTATTCACCACAGAACTTTCAATTGGAGTTATTAAAAATTAAGTCGCATTTTAAGCATTTCCAGTTACTGTATTAGGTGACTAATTATGCCTTAAAGTGAGAAGAAAAAAAAAATAAGATATTCCAATTTTCCTTGGCATTTCAACAAATCTTGAAGAGACCACCTGATGCCCCAAAATGCTTTTCACATTACAAAAATGTTACAAGAGGGTATGTTTCCGTTGTTCTAAACGACAGATGACCTTTTTTACTTTGAAGCGTTGTTTACAGAAGTAAGCTAGGAGATCATTTTTCCAGAAAATACTCTCACAGTTGCCTTTCATTAAACATTTCTGTTTGAAAATGGTATTTACTTACATCAATTTTTGTGTGCCATTAAGTCTGGATGGAATCCAAGCCCGTCGCAATCTCTTTCTCTTTTCATTAAATGTGGCTTAAAAACAATAATTGTGCCTCATTTCTCCTTGTCTCCCTCAAGAATCAAATTCTAACTTTTTTTTTTTAGCTCTTCCTCCATTTTCTCTATGAAGTTGTGGATCCTTTTCCATGAAAGAAGAAATAATCTCTGAGCTTTCCTTAGGTTCTTTGCAGCTTAGGTCATGCTTTTCTAAACCCATAGATTCTGCAGGTTTAGAAGTATAAGCCACATTTTCTCCTTGTGGAATTAGCAACTTACTAAAAGCACTTCTGCTCAGAATAAACCTAATATGATAGTTTGATGGTAAGAAAACTTAATCCTGTCAAATTTAGCTTCATGAATCATTCACAAGGTACAATTTCATGTTTATCCCATTATTAAAGATAGAAAGTGTGTGTATGCCATCCATGCTTTTTAATAACAAATTTCTAGTACTTGTAGGGAAAAAACCTCATGCTGTGTCCTCTGCAATGCATTTTTGTTTGTTCTTATTTGAATTTTGATACTGAATCCAAAACTATTGTAGACATTCATATTATAAATTATTTTCTTCAATAACATCTCAGCTGAGTGTTTATTAAAATGTATGAAAAATGTTATGAACACAAGAGAAATAATAATATTTTTATAACCTCATTGCATGTGAATCTTTTAGAAGTAGAACAAGTTTCAGAATGTTCAAACTCAGGTTTAAGTTGGTGGAAATTACATTAGAAATGTCAAGGCAATACGCCGCAGACAATAAGCAATGTTGTGTCTTAAATGTACTCAAAACAGAATGAGAACAACTTAGTCCTGCTGTGTGTTGGTTTTTCCATGCTCAAGGATAAAAATATGCCCTAACCATTAAGATTGAAACACCTAGAATATTGTCAGGATAATGTCAAAATTCTCTTCATTTAAGTTGTGAAGGACACTCATATTTTGTCCTATCTCCTTATACAAGTGCCTTATATTAGTTCTAATGCATTATGAAAAAATGCTGGAAAACTATTTCAATTTAAACCCCAAAAAATGGGAAGAACCAAAACCAGTAGTAAACACAACAGTCATCACTGAAAATAAAATGGAGTTATCTTATGAATAAATAGCAAAATGCATATTTGAAGGAAACAATGTAATAGCAACATTTAATGTAAAATCAAATGGGTTAATGAGGTAATGGTGGGAAAAAATGAAACCATAACTGTTCTTCTTTTTCTTGCATATTATTAATTTATTGATTATGACATAATTTAGTTATTTATTAATTATGACATCTTTAAATGGTCCCCCCTCAAGAAATTTTTCTAATACTGTATTTTCTAATAGTGTGTCTTTTTAAAGCATCCAAATCTCATGTTACTGATTTTCTTCAGATGTCCATATTGAACAATGCACAGGTGCTGTGTTGCTGTGGTGTTTCCAGGTTTCTGATTCTAGCACAACTGCAGTGTGGCTAGTTTGTTAAATGAAAAAGTATAAAGGAGAGTTCTAGCTGTGTAGAGATATTTGCCCTATAGCTTTCCAATATTATAAGCTGGTAGAGATTTTTAGTCTTAAACAGGTCTGAACTATACTGTTCTCATCACTGAATAATATTTTGTAAGTTCTGAATAGTAAGTCACAAAACTCATGATAAACAAGATTACATCTGGGGACAAAACAACAATTTGAAAGGCTTCATCTGTTGAGTCTGGTCCACAATCTGAGAAAATGCTGAAAATGTTACTATATGAGAGAGATTTCAAACAATTAAAGTCAAACAATTCCATATTGTTCCAAATCCAAACCTTAAATAAATCTTGACTATTGTCAGCCTTTCAAGAATTTCTGTCTGTACAGAACTTTTGCTTTTGGAAACAATATAAAATACAAGTGCCTTTTCTAGTTGTGAGTATGGCATTGTAATGCAAGATTAGCACTAATTCCACTTTGTTTATGGTCCCCCATACTACTTCTTAGGCATTACATACTCATTCATTCAGCCCTCCTGCTATATTACCATAGATACTAATCCTTATATTTTTGTTTTGTCTGTGTCATCCTCCCCCTTAGGACAGGTTGGAATTCTAATGCCCACTCCACTCTAAAACAATATGACTTCTCCTGGGTTGAAACTTGTTTATCAATTACTAAAGCCCTACATGTACTCTCATGCATACATTCTTCTAGACAGTTACTGTCAACTTGTATGCAGCTGTGCATAGAAAAACTATGTACTATGAACTGAATCTAAACCATTTTGTTGCCATAAGGACATAAATGGGTTTATTGTAATACAGTTTCTTTTTTTTAATGACTTGATGTCTTTCATCTTCCAGATAGGTATATTATAGCTCCAAATCAGTTCTTTGCCTTTGTTCATTGATTTCTCAATGGATTCTGGTTTTAGTTGGTCCTAACTATGTTTTAGTCTGGGTACAGCTTGGTTCTTGTTTTAGCTTATACTTTGTATTCCCACGATCAAAATCCCCACAATTTTAGAAATTACTTGCAAGTGTGCTGTGATCTTGACTATCTGCTGAACCAGTTTCATTTAGCACATCCTCTTTTTAGACTCCTTTATCTGCTCTTCATGCTTCCCCAACCAGGCATTTCCATTCTTTCCCTGTTAATACCAACTTAAAATTTTCACTTACCATAGTATTTAAACTAGATCTTTAAAAAACAAGAAAAATTGTAAATAGTACAGATTGAAGAATGCTCTGTTTAAAAACTAGGTGGGAAAGGACCGTCAGTGGCTGTCTAGTCTAGTCTTTTCCATGCTTACCTACCCTGTCTTTCCTTAACACTCAGTATGTCTTCATAGCAGCACTCCCTCCGTAAGGGTTGTCTTCTATTTCTCTGTAATCCCAGCGACATTGTAGTACCCTCACCAAGGCCCTGTGGAGGACACCCCAAGAATCACACCATGTAGGTATGTTGAAAACTATTGCCATACCTATTTCTTCAAATCACTTATTCTCTTCTGGTCCAACAAGTAGTTGGTGGTTGGGTTTTTTTTTTGGGAGGATGGTGGTGGGTTGCTCTTTTGGGGGTATAGGATGAGGAACCTCCTGAGGAAGGTTCTGAATTGAAAATGAACCAGATGTACTGCATGTAGAAGTTAATTTTCCTTAAAATTTGTCTCATAGTAATAGAAGTCATTTGAGCATCAAAAGGAAGTTGAATACATGGTGGAGTAACACTGATGTGTTGTTACTGAAGTCAAATGATAAGTGTTCGTGTTTTTCAATGTAATCTTGCATGGATGCTGAAGATAACGACTGTATTGAGTATATCCAACCTACTCTGCTATCTTTTTGATTAAAAGAGAGATTGCAGAGTACTAGGCCACCTACTATTGCAGTAGACTGTGTGGAAAGTAAAGTGTTGTGCTGTGAAAACTGAATGAAAATGGTTCAGAATGTTTTTTTGAGTTCTGTAAGTGGTATTATTCTGAGTAATAGTATTAAAGTTGTGGGCATAGTAGAGTTGTGATTTCTTGTAGAATCATAAAATAAAAATCATAAAAGCATTAAATTAAAACAAACAAAAAAAAGAAATACATGGAATGATCTCAAAAAGTGGGGGATTATTTTTGTTCTCAGATGTTTGGAGGACAGTATTCTCAGTAACAGCAACCAAGACAAGAAATATTTTTACTGAAGTTATTTCCTGGAGATGGTAAAAAATAACTTGAAGAAAAATTGTGACCATCTTTGGTATTCTATTCATGTTTTGGCCAGCTATCAATCTCAATGTCCTAAGTGAACTAAAATAATAGAGTAAAATACCTGGTTCAATTACTCATTAAAACATTAATTAGAATCTTCTTCCATGTCAAAACACAGTGATTTGAAAATACATTTTAAAAACAGCTTTCACTAATCTTGTGTCCATATATACACATTGAAATAGAGAACCCAATTTAATTTTAATGGTTCAGGAAGGCCAGGGCTCTAGGTTTTCTCAATTTTTATAGTAGTTTGGGAATGGCATTCCTGCTCCCCTCCTCCCACCCACACTGGATATAGAGACACTGGATAGAGAGACAAAAGATAGAGATAATGAGCTGAGGTAAGAACAATTTACTGAAAACAGCAATGAAGAAAGAAGACAAATAGTATTGGCAACAACACTGATAACAACAGTGTACAAAAAGAGGGTGTTTTACATGAAAAGTGCTCACTGACCTAACCTGACATGGCACAACCCTGAGAAAATGACCTAAACAGTCAGGCAGACCTACTTCACCCAGGCTTTTTCCCCAGCCAAAGCACTTCACTGGTAGATCACAAGTCGCTGAATATTGGTGCTCATACTAGTATGTTAAAGTCTGAATTTCCAGGATTCTGAGACCTTCTAGTGTGGCTCACCTCATGCAGTATATATTTTAGATCCAAAATTGTGCATTGTGCCTTTCATATTATTGTAGCCTATGTCTGTGGAACTGTGGAACTGTTATTTTTCTTTGTCACCTTTTTGGAGGACAGGGTGAACAGGGTTGCAAATCATACTTCAGAAAAACTAGTTATAAAAACTCAGAAAGTGTTCTGAGTAGGAAATCATGATTTCTTTACATTTTAACTCCTATCAGTTTGGCACTGCATAGAAAAATAAAAAGAAATTACTTCCTTTTTTGATGATTCAGCATGCACTCAGGAATGCTGACACAGCTCCAGAATGAGCTCCTAAATGTGCGATAACTTTATTTCTTAAAAAAAGAGAATTTCAAGTAAGATGGAAGGTGTTCCTATAATCCTTCTTTCAAAGAAGTGGAACTCATGAAATAAGTTCACATGCAATACTGTCTGACAAGATTCTCCTTGTAATTCCAGCTCAGGAAAGATACAGTGCATAATACATCAATAATTTGTTTTTAACCATAGGCCATCACTTCAGATAAAAGTCTTGGCATTTGGGAAGGATATATAAGTGGATCAGGATCCTCAGCTGGATCACCAGTCACAGGAATGTCAATTTGACAGTTATTCATGCGTGGGTTGCAGTCACTTTCTGAATAAAAGGTGCTTTTATACTTGACCTGCATGTACCTTTCCCCTTAACAATACAAAGATACAGTTCCTTTTACACTGCAATTTCTAATTCCGTATTTGGAAACTTAGATTATATAGAAAAGACAGTCTATAAAGAATTGTTCATTCCTGTGCCCTTCTCTCCGATGATCTTTGATCAGTTCATGACTTTTTCTGTGAATTAGACTCCCCTTAGAAAGTGTGTTTATTTAAGTCTTTTTAGGGGGTTCTTTTATCAGGGGCTTCACCATCATTTTTTTACCCTGTATCATTTTCTCTTCTTAAAAGGAAAAAGGTATTAAACCTGCTTCAAATCTTTTATAGCTTAAATATGTGTTAGAGGGGAGAGTTTACAGAATTAAAAATGACTATAAAAACTCATTCAAATTAAATGGAGAGTCCAGTGCATGAAAAAAATTTGTCAGAAATAAAGGTATAAATTTGTTTCTATTGCCACAAGCATAGTCTGTATATGACTTAACATTTGCATTAAACATTAGTTTACATAGACCTACTGAAAAAAAATCAGAAAATATGTTTTATCCACGGGTAAAATTTTCTGACTATGCTGCCAATGTTTGTGAAACCAAATAAAATGCTATCATACCACTCTATTCCTTTTGCCTAAAAATAGCACTAGACACTAATGAACTGAATTTTTGTATCTTTATATATTGATATTTTGCTCTGCTTTTTATGCTTGTGACAATACTTCAGGGTTTATTTTTGGTTTTGGCAAGATCACCAAACTTTTCCCCCTCACTACTTTCCCATCTCAGATTAAACAATTGATGGTGACCAATAAAGATGCAGAATGTTCCTCAGAGCATGGTAATAAAACGACTCAGCACTTTCTCCCAAATTGCTTTAAAAACACTAAAGCTGGAATTTGTCTCTTGCTGAACACTCACATTTCATTGGCACAAAGGCTGAAAAGCTAGCTGATCCATCAGAAGCTTATTTTTTTAATACCTGTAAAATTTTACCGGACCAGAATAATTTTGACACTGAGATAAAATTAAGAAAAAATCCAGATCTGTAAATACATTTGCCAGCTAAAACATATCATCTGATTTGCATAATCTCCCTATCCAACTTTTTCTCAGTACTCTAGGTGGAGAGTTACTTTATGAAGTTAGAAAAAAGCAATTATCAAACAGTTTGGGCTGGTCATATAGTCCAACCCTCCCTGGAAGAAACAAGAACATCAACTAGATCAGGCTTCTCAGAGCCCTGTCCAACCCCACCATGAATAGGCCATCTACCACCTCTGTTAAGAATCTTGTACAATCATCCAAATCTCATTAGAGATATGGTAGTTGTGGAAAAGTAGAAAAAGAAATTACATCTGTCAGTATTGGAAAATGAGCCTCTGTTACCATGTTATTCTATATTATAATGGAACATATGCAAATGAGTGTCGGAAGAGGGGAAAGGGAGATTGCAAGAATTAACAGATGTATAAATCATAGAATCATAGAACCGTAGAACCCTAGAATCACATGATATTTCAGTTTGGAAGGAACATTTACAGGTCATGTAGTAAGCAATGCAATAAGCAGTAACATCTCCAGCTACATCAGGTAGCACAGAAACTTGACCAACTGAACCTTGATTTAACGTCTCTAGAGATGAGACATATACCACTTCCCTGGGCAACCTGTTTTAGTGTTTCACCCCATCATCATAAAGTTTATTTTTTGTTTACCATCTTTGTTTACCATCTTTAAGTTTAAAACCATGATCTTTGTCCTGTCACAGCAGGCCATACTAAAAAGTCTGTTTCCATCTTACTTATATATCCTTTTGGAGTATTAAAAGGACAATTTAAGATCTCACAGAGCCTTTTCCAGGCAGAGCATCCCCATCCCTCTCGGCCTTTTCCTCACAAGAGATGTTTCATTTTTCCATTCATTTTGTGGGCCCTCCTCTGGATGCATTCTATGAGGTCTATGTCTTTCCTGTGCTGGAGGCTGTAGAGACAGGTACGATGCTTTGGCTGGGGTCCCACAGAAGCACACTAGAGGGAGAGAATCATCTCCCTTGGCCCGCTAGTTATGCAGTTTTTGATGCAGCCATGGGTATGATTGGTTTTCTGGCGGTGAGTGTGCCCATACAATCACAGACATACTGGGCTTGTGTCCAGTTTGTCATTCACCAGGACACCCAAGTCCTTCTCTAGTCTTCCTTCAGAGGGCTTTCAATTCCTTCACCCCACATATTGCATTGAAACCAGTTTTGGTCCAACCCAGGAAGAGGCTTATTTCTTAAGCTTGTCCGGATTCCTCTGAACAACATCACTCTGCTCAGAGGCCCACTGAAGAACTTGAGAAAAGAAAATGAAGGGGATTAACTGTAAACAAAAATGGACTTTTTTGAGAAATTCAAATTTAATGCATAAGGATGTATGAAAGAAATACATAGAATATATTCCAAAATCTGATTTTGAAAAAAAGATCTATTCTAATACAGGAATGATAACTACAGCATATGGAATTCTGATTTTGATTTTCAGAGCAGCATGAAAACAGCCAAAGTCCTAATAAAATACTAAATTTTCCTCTGTCTTGTTGGAGTGTTTCCTTCCCCACTGTTTTTCTCAGTCCATTTCAATCTTTCTGAGTTCACAGGACTTTCAAAATGCTCCAGAAATTTGAGATTTCTCTGTGACTATTCCAAGTGAAGAGAATGATACATAAATCTGCTCATTATCACTTATTTTTCTTATTTTTGAATTGTGTACTAGTGACAGTTGTTCAACCTTAGGCAAATCACTAACCCTCTCTGACCCTCTATTCATCTCCATGTAAAATAGGTCTAATAAAAGTCCACCAGTAGTAAGCATGGAATTTAAGCTAGACAAATAGCTTGTAGCAGTAGAAGAATAAAACTGGCATAATTAATTGAACTGCTGTGAAACTAACCCTACTGGCAGCAGTAAAATTATTCAGTCACGTATTTTGTTACAGTCACAAAAATGTTCTAACTGAAGTAAATACAATGACCTATCTTTCTCCGCAGTGAAAGGCAGTAGCAGAAGCAGTAAGAAGTATATTTTTGTTCATGTTAGTAGTAATATAGCACTTAAGCAAAGGGAGAGTATAATTTATAAATTCTGGTGAACCCGAAAAATGTTCTTTTAGGAGGCTACTGAGTTACCATTGAAACAAAAATTGTAATCTTAATTCCAGCCTAGTGAAAATATACACATATGAATACATAAGTTTTGATTGTATTTCTCTGCTCCTGTAAACTCAGAGTTCCTAGGAAATTCAAGCTTCTTCCTGGGAAAGAAGAAATCCATAATCATTATGTTTATAAGCACTACTACACTTTGTACAGCTTATAACAAGGTGGAAAAAAACCAACCTACTTCTTATCAGTCAGTTAACTTCTTATCAGTCAGTTAAATTCTGCTAACTTTTCATAAAGTAACAATTTTGTCGGAGTTTAGATTTGCTAATTGAGAGCCCTCTGAGAGCAACTGAAAAAACAACTTAAATGAGAAAAATCTTGCAATATTTTTGGTAAGTTATAAAGCATTTAAATATGTCAGTCAATAATACTTTAATTAGATAACTTATACATGAAAAGAGAGTACTGAAGAGAATTAACTGATGAAATTACATCCATGAGAAAATAACTGAGTCTAGCTTTTAAGGATCTTGCATATTTCTGATGTTTTCATTTATTACTTCACATTCTGAAATTTCCAAAGTATTGTTGTGGACTTCTATAGATAGACTTAATCTTTTTCTCTTGCCATGATACAGGTATCAAGTTATGATATAGATGTGCTATTGTTGACCTATGCAGACAAGCAACAGCTCTTTTGTTAAGATTTTGAGATTGCCCCAGACACTCATATCAAAATGAAAAGGATAAACACATAGATAATTACTAATATAACTGTGGAAGTCTTTGATATCAATACATTGATTCTTACAGTTAGAGGGCCATACAATCACACACATACATTCTTAATTAAATGAACTCTAGCTAAAGTCATATGCACAAAAAAATTGCTAGGTGAATGCTCTGTACAAAGCATCTACATGGAGAAAAAACATAATATTTTCAAAGTTTTTCTGTCTATGTTTTACAACAAATAAGCTCCCTTTAAATGATCTTATGATACCCAAAAGTCATCCAAACTATTGGTACTGAAACACAAGTTTCAAATGTTTAAATTCTGATCTGGAATTTTCCACAAATGACTATATCTAGCTGTTGGCAACACTGATCAGTAACACATCTATGTTAACGTGCTGAGGCTTAAATCATGCTGAAAGAATACAATGTTTAGAAATACTAGAATCACAGAATCAAAAAATGGTTGGGGTTGGAAGGAACTGTCAAAGACCATCAGTCTTGTCCTTGCCATGGGCAGGGACAGTTTCTGATAGATCAGGTCACTCAAATCTCCATCAAAATTGGCTTTGAAAACATCTAACACTTTGAAACACCTCATCTTCTTCATTGCCTTATGAATTTTTCATGGTTTACATATAACCCCAAAAATCTATCTATCTAATGACATCGGTGTCAGGGAAGGATAAGAATTCTCATAGCAGAATGTAGGATATTTATAGCATTGGAAGAAATCTCAGGCTAGAAAGCACGGGAAGGAAATTCCTAGAAAGATAAGTTGGAAGGTGGTGGAAGTTTGGAAGATATATTAGATACTTCAGGGCCTTTCTCATTATAATTGGTTTTCTTTAATTATATAAAAATAAGCTTAAAAATATAATTGTTAGAGCTCTTTCTATTGAATATATAACTTTGTAAAAGATGCTTTAAAAAACTCACTTTACTGGGGAGAAGAACTGTATTTTATGCTGAAATATGTTGGCAAAGTAGGGAGAGGGATGGATTTCGGAACCTATGTTTGACAGTTTTCACCTCTGTTCAACTTAATGTTTCTAGGCCTCTCTAGTTTTAAGTTATTCTAAGATATTCTATATAATCCTAAAGACCTAAATTTGTTGGGACTTTTGTTGATTTTTTTTTTTTTTATCCCAGTGCTCAAAGCAATCACATTTGATAGAAGAAATTCTCCATTCATGTCTCTTATCATAAGTGACCATGAACTCAGCCTACATATTTTGATTCAGCCAAGTCATATGCACTTGAGAAAATGACACCTTTTTGGTCTTGTGCAAAAAGCCCTATAACCTTGGCCCTTTTAACAAGAATTATCATTGAAAAAGGAAATCATGATTGCTTGAAAGATTAGTAATAGCTTTGCTGAGATTACCCTTAGAAATCCTTTATATTAAGACAGGTTACATTTTGTCCCTACTGTTGCCTTCTACTATGTCCACCATGCTAAATCTCCTAGGGCTGCAATATCCACTTCTTGCAAAATGTCTTAGTTTGCATTTTAATGATTTCCTTTAAATTTGGTGGTATGGGTTATATGAAGAACTCTATACAGCTGAGCCCAGGAAATGGAACTTTTTATCATTAAGGTCTTCAGAGGTTTCCTGTATATATGTAAAAGACAGGACTTTAGATCTGTTGGTCAAAAGTATGGCAATGCTCTTGAATTTTATAAGGAGCTAGCAGATAGTCTTCCATCCAGGAATTTGTTTCCCTTTAATAAATCTGAGTAAAGGTATTATGAAGTTGCTTTGTCCATTTTTGGATCAAAAAAAGTATCAGTAAAACCTTCCTATGTGGAAGTGTTATGGACATTTGGGAGAATGCCATTAATGTATATCCTTGGTCTGCTATATACAAGGATGTATATCCTTGGTCTGCTATTGTCAGAGCACCAACTAAACTAATAAAGTTTCACTGGCTTATTTCTGACAATGAGCAGGTCATGCAAATGTAAGAATGAATTTACATAAGCCTAATGATACTATACACAGAAAATATTTTTCCTTCTTTAGGTAAGGGAAAATTAATGCATAAAAATAGAATAGTAGAGAGAAAAACAGATTTAAAGGAGTGACAAACCAATAAGCTTTTGCTGCTGTATCTTTAGAAGGGCTAAATTGCTATAAATTCACTGTTATGAAGAAGAAAAACGCAGTATGCAAGTGGCAGGATGATTATGTTACACCATGGATCATCACAGAGTTGCAAACAGAGATGAAGTCTAGGTAGATAGTTAAATCAGTTTGGTACTTATTTTTATCTGATTCCTGTAGGCTTGTTTGGATGATAGCAGCATGATCCTCTCTTGGATTTTCCAACCTAAGAGATCATCAGAATATCTTGACTTATTCTAACACATTAATCCCTTGTTCTGAGTATTTAAGGGTTTTTATAGCTGTACAATAAGCATATTATATTGCCAAATCAGATATCTAAAGCTTATATTTTTATTATCATATCAATTGCCCTTGTTTTTTGATTTAAGATTTGAAAAGATTTTATATTTTATAGGCTCTGATTTTTATTGTCTTATGATTCTGAAGTATACTTTTTTGGAGTAAATGTATAAATGATTAATTATTCCTTTGAAATTCTTGAGTAAATCAGAAGAAATTATTTTCTTGTGGAAAAGTCTGCTTACTAACATTCAACTAATAATTGCTAATTTGTTTGTCTTAAATGTGTTTAATATTTCTTGGATTGTGTGAAATATACCTTTGAATTTGTTGAATATGCATCATCTGATCAACTTATAAATTTTAGTCAAGCATTGAGTGAGAAGGGAATAAGTAATAGTTTATCTTTCCTGACATGTTTTTATGCTTTGTTTTTCTTCATGAAAAGTTATTCTCAGGCCAGTATAAAAAAATATAGTAATATCTGAAAATGAGTGCTAAATGTAGCAAACAGTTTATGCACAGTTGTTTTTTATTCAGGAATCAACTTTTTTAGTATTTTGAGTCTGCTCTCATTTCCAATATGAAGAAGAAAGAGAATCTGTAGAATGATTAAGTGACGTGTTCTCCGAATCTCCAAAAATCCCAGCTAGGTTTAGATGGATCTCCAAGCCAGGAATGAGGAGCTGCCAAGGCATGGAACCGGGCTTAGGCAGGACCTTTGGGGCTGACAACCCCAAGCCAATAGAGCGAGCCACATCCAGACTTAGGCACAGGAGAAGGTGTAGGCTCTCCATGTGAGGTTCCAACAACAGGTTTACTGTTGCTGAAGAGTCCAGGGAGAGAGAGTGAAGAGCACAGGGAGACAGGGTCTTTTAAGCAGAGGTGGAACATGGGGTGGATATAATATAGTAACCAATAAAAATCCAGTAGGGGAGGTTCACAGGGAATGGCTTACAAGGTTATGACCAATGAAGGAGTACAAAGAGAGGGTACAAAGTTGAGGAGCCAACAGGGCATCAGGGATGTGGGGGAAGGAATCAGTTATTGCCTGACAGACTAGGGAGGAAACAAGGCTGGGGCAGAATCAACTCTATGGAACTTACCGGGGGGCTAGGGATAAACCATTGGGAAAACAAGCACCGTAACAATTAAGCGTGATTTGCACATCTTTAAGCAAATTAAACCACAGAGTGTAGACTACTGCACTACATCAACATGAATTATGTATTCTGGAGGTATGTGTCTGACAAGCAGGTATTATTTGTGTTTGGAGTATGTAATTTGAATGCAAAATTAATTTCCCTATGCAACAAAACTCCACCTTTTCTAAAAGACACATTCAATTATTTTATTTTTTTTTTCTTTTTGATATATTTGTTGATAGGATTCTCTTTATTCCGTCTTGTATCTAGTAATATGTCCTTTCAGCAATTAGGCTTTCAAATTGTACAATTCTAATTGCCCTCATACCATCACCTGAATTCTGATTCCTGCAGACAGTGAACTTTTGCACTGATTTGCTTCCTAGGACTGTCATAAAAAAGTATGATAATGCTGCCTTAATGTAATTTTTTGGTCTTGTGGTGGTAGCTGAAGAATAGTACTTGGTCCTTAACATACCAAAAAGATGCTGACACAAGTACCTTCACATTTATTTTACAACAGGTGAACAGATGGATTTCTAGAGACCCAGGTTTAAGAAAACAGCCTGGATTTCAGAGGATATTGTAGCAGTCAGATTGTCAGCAATTAAGTGCTAATGACATGGCACAAGCAGTCATGAGTGAAAAACTTTCTGCTAGATTGAAGATGTTATGCCCCTGGGTATTTGAGACTGACCAAGTGAGGAGGCCCTTTGGAGTGTGATTTGCTGTGTGATTTTCTTATAGTGGATTGGTTTTTTCCTTTTAAAACAGTGAAGACTAAAAGATAGCAGGCTGGTATTTTCTCCATGTGAGTCTAAATTGATCCGTTCTGGTTCTAAGGATAAATAACAGAAGAAGAAAAGCAAAATGACAGTGAGAATATGCACTTCCTGATGTTGTCTGCAATTTAATACAAAATCATAATATTGAGATCTATATTTATATATTTAACCATGTCAAGAAGAGAGGCACAAGCTATGTATGAGGGGTTTAAATGTTAATTTTTTCTTAGATATGTCCTTTCTAGAAAGTTATGAAGTTATTGTAATACAGCTAGTGAGTTGTAGCAATTACCAATAGACAGAAGTGTGTGTTGGCCTTACACGTACCCAAAAACTCTGTGGTATAGTCCAGTGGATATACTGAACAGATGATGTAATCAGCACTTAAATTGTATCTTACAATCAGCATGTTTTCTTTCCAGTAAATTCCAAAAACCAAAACCATTCAAAAACCCATAATCTTGAGAAAATAAGCAACTCTGGCAAATTTCATAAATAAAATACTAATAAGATATTTAATCTTAAGCAAAACTCTTCTATGATACATACAAGCAAAAAAATTGTATGTATGAAAGGGTTTATTTAAAAATTTATTACATTCAGTATAAAATTCACTACAGAATTCAGTTAACTTTTTATCAGTCCCTAAGAATCATGAAAAAAGATCTGTTCTAGGATTCCATTAGTTCTTGGAAAAAATAGCTTCATGAAGTTTTGATTCTTCAAGAGCACTCTAGAGTCCAAAGAATGAAACAAAGGTTTTGCTATGGAGACGTATGGATATATGGTATAATGGGCAGCTTCCTGAAGTATTTGTTCACTTTTTGTAAAAATAATCTGAGAACATTTATTTATACAGTTTTCTTTCAATGATGGATGATAGGTGAGAATTTACTGATCAAATGTGACGACTATAAGTTTTGTGACATTTAGTCGCAAACAAACTTAATCCAAAGGTTTGGTGCTGGGCTGAGGAAAAGAAAAATAACATAATTTCTAGGGTGTAAAAGCAGAAATAAAGGAACAGAAATTAAGAACTTTTTTTTTCTCTGCCCCCATCCTTTCACCCATTCACCCTAAAGGGTGAATTTAAAGGTGGTGATTTATCAGCTTGTGTTGCTCACAGCATACTTTATGTAGCTGGACAGTCATGCAAATTGTTGTGAACATTGGAATTTTGACAAAATTTAGTGACAAATAATGTTCACTTCATAAGTGGTCATTTCAAATTTTATTTGCTATATCTCTGCTAGTTTGGTTTGTTTTTTAGAATTTTTTTTAATTTGAAATTTATCAGTGATATTTAGAGGAAAAAATGAGAAAATAATTGAACACAATAATTTCCGACTTTATTTTTATTCAACAACTGTATGCAGCATACAAATGGAAGCAAAATTGAGAATAATTTCCAAAGATCAAACAGGATTTAAATTGTCATAAATATAGATGTCATTCCCTTTCTAGATATTGCTAAAAGCAGAGAAAGGCTGAAATAAATGAGCTATAATATCATTGGACATGCCACATAGAAGTGAAAAAAACCCCACTAAAAATAAACTTCTGAAGGTCTTTTATCTAAAAAGCAGAATCAAATGCTTTTGATAAGGCAAAGGCTTCCAGGAAGGCACAGAGACAGATTCCAATGAAATGCCAGTCCCAGCAGATGTTCTAGAAAAAGAACTGTATGCCCAAGAGGACAAGGTAATAATGAAACATTCTTTAATGGCATTAAACTTTATTCAGGTGCCTAACAGCATTATGCTGCATAAAGGATTTACCATGGTATCCTCACCATTGTTGCCAGGATCATAGCAGCATAAGTTATTTATACACTCTAAGTGGAAAATACAAGTATACATAATACAAAATTTACATTATTGACTCTTAATGTTGCCAAATAAAAAAATAAAAAAAATACTGCATTTAAAAATCTACTTATATTCATTAAAAAAAAAAATCACTGCAATTCTGGAAGTGATTTTGCTATCAATGCAAGAAAAGCTGGAAATAAAAGATTTTACCAGGAAACTCTATAAAGAAAATTTGAAAACCCTCCCTCAATTTTTATGCAGATTCAAATAGATATACTTATCACTTGTCTATATAATTTTTGTAGGCATATTTTAACAAAAGTAATTAAATGTTTACTTCAAGGTTGAAAGCTGACAATAAATTTTATGGTGGTGAAATTTTGTGGTTTGCAGTCCTGAGGGATAAGGGTAAAGTAAGGAGGAAAGTTAGGCCCCCAAACTTCAGGAAAACAAACTGCCTGCTCTTCAAGGAGATAGGCAACAGGATTTTCTAGGACACTGCTCTCAGGGATGAGGAAGTGCAACAGAGCTGGCAGATGTTTAAGGAAGTCTTTCATAGAGCATAAGAGCTAGCAATCCCTAGGAGCAAGAAATCTGGCAATGAAGGCAAGAGACCAGCATGACTGAGGAGGAACCTGCTCATAAAATTAAATGTAAAGAGACAAATACACAGGTGATAAACAAGGTAAACAGTAGACAGGTAAACAAGGAAGATAAAAGAAGGTTGACCTTCCTGGTCAACCCTGTTGGAACACTGGTAACAAGGGGTGAGGAGGAGGCTGAGGTACTCAAGAACATTTTTGATTCAGTCTTCAGGGGAAACCTCTCCTCCCACACTGCTTGAGTAGATGGACCATCAGGGGACAGGAGAAGCAAAGTCCCTACCACTGTAACTAAAAATCAAGTTCATGACTACCCAAGGAACCTGAACACACATAAGACTATGGGACCCCACGGGATGCACACCAGAATCCTGAGGGAATTGAGTGATGTAGTTGCCAAGACACTCTCCATGGTATTTGAAAAGTCTTGGCAGTCAAGTGAAGTCCAAGGTGATTGGAAAAACAGGAAATATTGTACCCATCTTTTAAAAGGGCAGAAAGAGGGACCCTGAGAACTACTGACCTATGAGCCTCATCTCTGTGCCTGGAAACACCATGAAACAGATCCTCCTAGAAGCCATGCAAAGGCACATGGAGGACAGAGAGGGGACTCAGGACAGCCAGCATGGCTTCACCAAGGCAAAGTCCTGCCTGATCAGCATAGTGGCCTTCTACAACGGAGTGACTCCATCAGTGGACACGGGAACGGCTACAAGTGTCATTTATCAGGACTTCTGGAAACCTTTGACATGGTCCCCTACAACATCCCTCTCTCTAAATTGGAAATAAGTGGATTTGATGGGTGGGCTGCCAGGTGGTTAAGGAATTGATTGGATGGTGGCATCCAAAGGGTAGTGGTCAAAAGCTCAGAGTCTCAATAGACATCAGTGACAAGTGGGGTCCCTCAGGTTTCTGCGTTATTAACTGGGTTTCCCCATTCTTATTTAAGATCTTCATTGATGACATAGATAAAGGGATCAAGTACATACTCAGCAGATGACGCTAAGTTGAGTGGTGAATCTGAAGGACAGATTGCCTTCCTGGGGGACTTGGAAAAGTTCAGGGAGTGAACCCACACAGATTTTATGATGTTCAAGAGGACCAAGTTCAAAGTGCTGCACCTGGGTTGGACCCCTGTCGGAATCCAGGACATCCCTTTGGCTGCCCTGGGTGATCCAAGAGCTTGGCAAGGAGCTCAGGGACCTCAGCAGAGATGTCTGGGACCTGAGCAAGAGGGTTTGATATCTGTACAGGGGGGT
>VZUI01055445.1:0-16146 GCA_013401135.1 Cettia cetti | reverse complement strand
GCCTTGCAGGGCCTGAAGGAGCTGCAGGAAACCTGGAGAGAGACAATTCCCAAGGGCTGCAGGGACAGCACCCAGGGGATGGCTTCAAACTGAAAAATGACAAGTTTAGGTGGGATACTGGGAAAAAATTCTTCCCTGGCAGGGTGGGCAGGCCCTAGAATAGAATTCCCAGAGCAGCTGTGGCTGCCCCTGGATCCCTGGCAGTGCCCAAGACCAGGCTGGACACTGGGGCTGGAGCAGCCTGGGACAGTGGAAGGTGGCAAGGGTGGCACTGGTTGAACTTTTGGGCCTTTTCCACCCCAAACCAGCCTGGGATCCTGTGAAATCAGGGATATTTTTGCCAGGTATGACATCAGCAAAGTGCCTTGATGGCCCCTGGAATTGGGACCCTTCTTTTACCAAATGCAGCTCAATAACCCTCCCTTGGATGGGCTGACCCCTCTTCCACGGTAACAGTGGCAGTTTATTTCCTCTAAGTGGCTTATCTTCATAACCTGATAATAATTGATATTCCAGGATGGGAAAGTAAGTGCAAAATGACAGGCAATGCCAAAAGATGAGTCTTGAAAATTATGATGCCATTATCATCTAGAGACTTTTTAAAATACTGAAAATACTGACTTGAATTTCCCTGGAATAGTAGAAGTGTCAAAAAATGAAATTGTGTTGGCTTTCTACATCTATGTGTATATGTATTTTTATTTGTTTGTTGATAACACTGCCTGAAAATCCTTTTCTGTTAAAGATCAGAGTCTTTCTGTATATCCATGATTTTTCTAGGGTAGATTATTGAGGGCAGTACCTCCTAGACCTGCTTTATCTTCAGTCAATGAAGTTTTTTGCTTTCTCAGCAGCAGCACAACCTTTTCATTCATAATTCCACCCAGCCCTAAGAGTTAGCACTTAAAAATACACTTAAAAATACACAGTCTGTTTAGCACTGCCACATTCCCTGCAGCAGGAAATTTCCCTTCAAAATCTGATTTTTCAGTCCAGTTGTACAAAATCAGTTTTTCTGCAGCACAAATTTGCTTTATAGATCCAGGAAAAAATTGACATTTTGTGTGTGGCTTTTGGGCTATGAGAGAAAAAGGCATTTCCCATGAGCTCCTTTTCTAAGGACAGGCTGTAGTTTTTGGTGGGATATGATTTATCTCAAGTGCACAATGCAATTTCCATCTTATTAATACAGATTATTCAAAATACCGTTCCCCTTTCTAGTTCTTTGCCTCTCCCTTAGAAAATCTGTTCAGAATAAATGTTCAGAATAAACAGTATTTTATTACAAGACATAATTTCTATCACTTTTTCTTTCTCTGTACTTCAAACTTTAGACTACAAGGCTTCTAATTTCCAGTTATTATTTCTCACCTAATCTTTATTTCATTTTAGGAGTTCTCTTGTGCAGCTTCAGCACTGCCTGAAGAAAACTTTTCCATATTTTCTTCTCACAGATTTTTTCAGCTTTTCTCACCGTATTATTTCCCAATCACATCTTATAAAAGTTGTAGTTTCCAGCTTGATATCTTTTATGGAAAGAAATTGATGTCAAAGATTTTGCAGAGCCAAATTCTTACCAACTTTGATTTTTTAGGGGTATTTTAAGGCAAGCTAGCATACAAATTAATTACATTTTTTTTTCTGTCTACTTTTGGTCAATAATAGCTTTTCAGAATTCTTCTGACAGAATATTAAGGATAGGATCTGGAAATTCTGGAAGACTGAGACATTAAGTTTTTGCATAAATATGAATAAATCTATATGAGCATAAACACTGCCACTAAACCACCTACAGCACATGGAATGATGAGCTGGAGCTACAGGATTTTGTTTTATTGCCCTCACTGAGAATTCTTAAAGGTTCTGTAATAAAATTGTTTGAAATGACCAGGATTTTTACTTTTATAAGTTTTTAAAGTTATAAAATGCATCAATAATGAATATATGAGTAATCTGAGAAATCCATTACCTTCTTTTCTGGGTGGAAGGGACTGTAAAGAGTTGTAGGATTTTCAGAAAACCTTAGTCTTTAATTGCAGCACTGAATCCTAAATCAACTCTTTTTTTTAATTTTCACTTTTTATTTAGTTGTTTTTTTCTTAATGTTCTCTCTCTTTTTTTTTTTTTTTTTTTTTTTTTTTTTTTTTTTTTTGATAGCTGTTTCTCATGGTTCAGTTATTTCAGTGAGCAGAAACTTCATCCCAGTAAACTCAGGCCAACTTGGGCCAGTCCATTGCATTGTGGAAACTGTTTGCTTCATTTCCTTGGATTTCAGAGCAGGAGACATTTTAATGTCAACATTGCCATCTTCCTCTAGGTCCCTTTTTGAAAGGACTAAATGGGCATCACTTTTGTTGAGGGGTGGAAAAAAAGCATTAAAACACTTTTCTTCTTTCATCTCTAAGTAGGTCAGTTTGTGGCGGAAAGTAGAAAATAGCGGAAAGTATTAGTTTGGATTTTCCATCTTCTCCTAAAGCATCTCCAGGATGGTGCTTGTGTGCTGATTGCAGGATTATATCACAAAAGCAGACCTGAGTGCAAGTTGAGTTGTGTGAGGGCTCAGCAGAATGTGGTGGCACAAATCCCTCCCTGCCTCGAGAGGGAATCGCCCGCCCGGAATCGCTCCCGGAATTTGTTTACGCGGAGATGCCAAGGAGGCGTTTTAATGAGCAGTGTTCCCAAAAAAACCAGAGAGACGAGCTATGATCTCAGTCATAAATTTCATTTTGCCAGAGTTTTTTGGCCTGAGGAGGTGAATTCCCTTCCCGATTTAGGGCGGTGGAGCTCCAGCGAAATCCCGGCGGGTCGGAATCGCCGCGCGCGACGCAGCGGCCGTGGGCAGGGAGGAGTTTGTGGGAATGACACTCAGCTCACCTGGTTCTCCTCAGTTTATCTCCTGTCAGGTCTTGGCAGGGTACAAATGAAACGGGACCTTTCATCCCCTAAGATTCACTCCAGGGATCTGATAATCTGGGAATATTCTGTGGCACGCAGTTGGCTTTTAGCGATGAATTTTATGATGTGGATTCCTTAATGAGAAATGAGGGGCATGAATTTCGCTTTCCAAACTTGGAGGAGTAGAAAAAATAACAGAAAATAAGTTTTTGATACAGGTCTCTGAAGTGTTTTGTGCTTTTTTGTCATGATTCCTGCTGAATCCTTGTGTTTCGGTGACACCACTACACACTTTTTAACCTGCTGAAAAGAGCAAAAAATTTTCAGCCTACAGAAGGTGAAGGGTTTGCTTTTGGTTCTCCCAATCAAATTTCAACTTCAGTGACAGTAAACAAGTTTGTCTTTTATTTTGGGATCCTTTTCATCTTGAAATGGATGATTTTCTTTCATAAAGCTTAACACCATCTATTTGCAGCTATTATGGTGGCACTGGCTTCTCATAATTACTGAGAGAATTTGTTGGAGTGAATGATTTCTGTCTTCTCTTGGTCCCCATTTTCATTTATTATCTGTTTTCACTGATGAACCAAGACTCTAGTTTTGACCTTTGAGACTTTTTGATGGTGCTGGCTGCAGAACAGAAGATACCCAGATGATATTTTGCCTCTTCAGAGGTTTCTTTGCTTAATTTGTGCTGATTTAGATACAAGATTCAATTAAAAATTCTGAAAATTGAATGTCTGGATCACGGCACACAGACTGAATGTGCGTTTGATGTCAGTGGCATTTGTAAAACTCAACGTGGGTGTGCAAAAAAGTGCCACATTCCCAGGTGGTAACTTGATCATTCATTTCTTTTTGGGATACAAGCAAAACATAATTTAATGTTTTGTCACTGTAACAGGTACTAAGCAAGTTTTGTGTGTAAATATTTGCTCCGGGGAGAGTCTGCTGTCCTCTTTTTGTAACATCATGGAAACTGTGACGGTTTCTATTTACGTGAATACAAGTGTAATTTTATTTTGGGGGATTTTTACGACATCTAAGAGGTGAAGCTGTGTGCAGGTGCCTCCAAAAAGATGTGCAGAGCCCTTGCACTTTTAATGAACCATCTCATTGTCAGCTCTCAGCATCTCCCCGTGCGCCTTTTGGTGACGTGGCTGAGAATTTTAATGCATCCGAGTTCTCATTCGGCACGGCCTCTGTGCTCCTCACGGGAGGGCCTTTAGAAATGGGATTAACTTCCAGAGGAATGCATTAGCCATGCCCCAGAAGTGGGCAAAGCTCTAACCAGCCTGATAGATTGCTCCACGCTCCAAATCCTCCTAAGCACCCCCTCCCACCCCTTATTGACAGCTCCCCATTGAGCGCCTCGGGGCATTAGCGTGTTCAGGAGCCGGGCTGTTTTGTAGGAGCCCGGGGCTGATCTCATATTCGCTTTCTGAAATTAATTCGACACTGCTTTACATGTTAATCCGCAGAGGATTGATTCGGGGAAGGTCAGAGCGGTGCAGCCTCAGAAAAATGGGAGAAAAGCTCCACTTAAAACAGCTCATTTCAGTTCCCAGCCATGAGCAGAGCTGCCTTTTCTTTGTGGCGCTCGGCCAGCTGGAGGGGACTCGCTGCTCTGACAGAATACATCAAATGGTGGCGTTTGATGGGATCTGCAAGGAAGTTGAGCTAATTAAATTTACCTTCATTAACCAATCGCAGCTTGCAAATGGCCCAACTCTACTTTGGGAACCTGCAGGGTGGCAAAAAAAAAAAACCACCTAAAAAAAAATAAATTCCTGCCTGTCTTTAAAGCACCGACAGAAGCGAGCAGTGAGAGCGGTCAGGAACACGGCATAATTTGATTTCTTTTTTTTTTTTCCTCTTACTTGTAGAGTTTTCAGCGTTGCTAAAACAAAATAAATACCCATGGAAAAAAACCCCAAACCTGCTGTTGTGGGATGTGCTGGTGTTGGACCATTATGGATAACTCATATGTTTTATTTGGATCTGCACAAAAGGGCAGGAGACTTCAGTGGGGAAATGTTATAGCAAGAGCAGGATAGGGACATCTAATAAAAAAAAAGTACTGCAGATATTGAGAAAGTGTCACTGAGTTGCAGCTGCACCTTGCTGAAATGATTATTTTAATTTGAAAACAAACCTCTGATGGTTTGGTAATAGCTTTTGGTATTTAACAGCACGGTGTATTTGTAGGATTTCAAAAAGTCAAGCAGAAAAATGGAATTTTTTTACTGTGTGGATGAACTTAAAATGTATACTGTCTACTTTGTATTAAAATGCAAGAGGTATTTTAATTATAATCCACTTTTTACTTGTAGATTCATTAAGCCACCACAATTAAAATATCAGGAAATTAAATATTTTACAGCTATTCACCTTTTCTGCTTTAACTTTCATGAGTACAATATGCACATAACGATTTTACAACAATAAGAAATTTGGATTCACATTTGGATTGCAAGAGTTCAAACTCTTTCAGGTGGAATTTGTCCCCCAAAGCCTATAAATGTCTAAATTTGACTGCACTGCTCCCTGAAAAAGTAGTGAAGTCTTTTATGGAGTTCAGATGTGTTCTAATTTTGAAGGTTTTACTTTCAGGAAGCTTGCCTTATGTAGATAGAACCTTATGAATCTAACTCTATGTATCTATAATTCGAATATTTAATTTAAATGTGGGTGTTGGAGCTGTCAGGAATTAATGCAGTGTCCATATTCACCTGCTAATATTGGGTCTGAATCTAATAATAACTTAATATAAAGAGAAAAAAACGAAATTCACATTGAAAATTATTTCAGTTCATGATCTTTTGTGGCTCTGCTCCCAGGGCACAGGGACAGGAGCAGAGGGAACGGCCTCAGGCTGGGCCAGGGCAGGCTCAGCTGGGCCAGCAGCAGGAATTTCCCCATGGAAAGGGGGCTCAGGCCTTGGCAGGGGCTGCCCAGGGAGCTTTGCAGTGCCCATCCCTGCAGGTGGCACCTGGAGGTGGCACTCAGGGTGACAAGGTGGGCAGGGGGCACAGCTGGAATTGCCTGGGCTGAAAGGGCTTTCCCAACCTTGATGATTTTGTGACTGAGCCCTAAGAAAACCAAAATGTCTTGAAGAGAAATGAAGAAAAGTTTAGAGAAGTAATTTATAATATTGTGACAGCTCAGAGCTGCCGTGGTCCACGTGTTTAAGTTGGTTACAGCAGACAAAAAAAGGTAGAACCTCTCGTTAAACCATCTCTGCCTGAACTTCTCAGCCCCCAAACTTCTTCTTGGCCCCCTTGATCCTGTTTCCCTCTCTGTTTCTGGGTCATGTCTCTGCAATTTTAGGATTCTAAATGTTCTTTAGTGTTGGCTGTTGAGCAGCTTTTTCTCACCTCTCAATTCATTGTCTTCAGCCCTTTTTGTTTTGCATCTTAAAGTCTCTTTAGGTGTGTACATAATTGAAAAAAAAAAACCAATTACACTTTTTATCATAATGGCCAGTTATCATCAGAAAAAGTGCTTTTATTTGGAGCAGTCTGGGATAGTGGGAAGTGTCCCTACCCATGGAAGTGGATGAGCTTTAATGTCCCTTCCAACCCAACCCATTTTGGGATTCTGGGACTGTCAGTGGGAGAGGAACCAGCTTCAAAGGAGACATGAGGGATTTATAATGAGCATTGTGTGCATATAAAGTTTACCTTTTCCGATGACAGAGTATATAAAGACTTAAAAGTTGCTCCTTATATGCAATAAAATCGCTGCACCGATGAGTTCATGGGAAAGAAATCCATCGAGGGTTGTGAGATGGAAAGACACTGCCTTTGATGTAGGAAGGAATTAAAATTTCTGCCTTCAGTAGGAATGAGCCTTTCACCAGTCAGACCAGATCCTTTAACCACAGCCTTGCCACTGGGCAACAAGATTTAGGAGGGAAATTTTCCCTCAGAGTTTTGTTTGCGTTTTTTTTTTTTTTTTTTAAATTGTGTTTTTTTCCACAACAGATTATTGTAGAGAAAAAAATCTCCCTGAGTTTTAGAGAGAGAATTTTGACCCCCAGGGATCCACACTGAGTTTGCTCGCTGGCTATGAGGAGCTGCTGACTTTGCATTGGTTTTGTCACTCTCCCGTCTGGTAGAAATTAATTGATGAACTGAGGCTGGAATTATTATTTAAGTGGCATTCTGTGAAAGATGGTGTATGAGCCAAGTGCAGCAGGATGCTCCAGCACAGGCCATGATTTGGAATGCCACAGTTTCATCTGGAATGCTTTTTTTTTAATAAAAAGGCTCTTTGCAATCCCTTCTGTGAGCTCTGGGCCCTATTTTTGACATCTGCCACTCTATCCAGGGTCTGAATTTTTCCTTTTGCAATTCCCTGCCTCTTATGTTTGTTCAGAAGTCTTGTTTTAAGTCTGTTCTCTCTTTTAAGGTTGTGGAATATCCCGTATTTCAGCCTGGGCCCAGCTGTTTCCCCTCGCAGAAGGAATGGCTGGTTGTGTGGGGAGACTGGAATCTCCTCCTGCCCAAAACTTACTTAAAGATACCTTTAGCTGAGGCTTTGAGCTCTTAGCAGTTGGTGATTTTGGAAAAAAAAGGTGTGTTTGAGGAAATTTGAAGTCTACTGTGTGATGCATAATTATGCTCCAAACTGAGGTCCTGAGATTCAGGGTAGAGCTTTTCCTTCCCCATTTGCTCCCATCTAGAAGAGATGGAGAAGAGGAATCAATAATTTCCTAAAACTGGTGGGAAGTGGAAAGGGTATGAATGGAAGTTCCTTGTTAAAAGGTGATTTATGTGCAGTCTTAAAATGCAGTTACCCAGGGCTCAGTTATAATTACTGTATTCTATAAGCTGAGGAGGTTTATGGAGGTAAAAATACTCCGTGCTGTGGAGTTTGGTTTGGGGTAGGAATGGGAGAGAGAGCAGCATCTTAATCCAGAGGAAAACCTTGTACTGAAAGGTGAATATTGTCATTAATGTGGCTACTCTCTAAATATCCTGATCCCTGAGAGAGGCATCCTGAATCTTGGTTTAGGTTCAATGTTGGGTTACTTTCCTGAAGCAAAAAATCATCTTGGAATGAAAAAATTGGACAACAATTAAGTGAGGATGTATATTATGAACTTCTCAGTCCCATAAAACATGTGCAGTTTGCATTTCTTGTCCATGTGGCCAAGTGTTTGTTCCTGGTGGTATTTGCCATGTAGTGAAATATGTGTAAAGATCTCCCTTTCTTGGGCACTTCATAAAAAATTTCTTTTATGTTCTGATTTTCACTTCTTTTTAAAGTAAGCAAATACCTTTTGCCCTCTTGCAGATTTTTCTAACAGAGCAACCTTGAAGTTAAGGCTTCATCCAAGATGTAACCAAAGGCAGGAGGTGGGAGGGGAGAGAAATACAAGGCCTGAATTGTTTGAAAAATGCATTTTTTAACTGAGGGAAATGATTGTTTCCATTCATCACAGCCTTTCCACATTTTTTTGTCATATCTGATTGATAGTGTCTAGAACAGAAGGGTGCACTCGAGCACTTTGCATAGGTAATTATTTCTGTATGTGGTTATTTCTAATTGCTGCTTAATTAGAAATGGAGGAGTAGGGAATCGGGAAGTGATTATCAAGAGCAGGGCAGGGATTGTCCCTCTGTGCTCCAGGGCTGTGTCCAGTTGTGGCTCCTGCAGGAGAGCCCTGGAGGGGCTGCAGCGTGTCCAGGGCAGGGAGCTGGGAAGGGGCTGGAGAGTCAAGACTTCCTATGAGGAGGAATTTCCCCATGGAAAGGGGGCTCAGGCCTTGGCAGGGGCTGCCCAGGGAGCTTTGCAGTGCCCATCCCTGCAGGTGGCACCTGGAGGTGGCACTCAGGGTGACAAGGTGGGCCTGGGGCACAGCTGGCACTGCCTGGCCTGGGAGGGCTTTTCCAGGATTCTGTGATAAGAGCCAAAACCAATTTGTCAGTCATTATTCTGTGATCTGCTCTCCCTTCCGGTCTTAACAACCGAATTAAGACAGGTGCTGCCATTGCTCTTCCAGGTTACTTCATGCCAGGTCTTCAGGGAGCCCCTCTTCAGGTGGGACCATCATGGAGTGGCAGCAGAGGTGACAGGAATTTGTCACCAGTGCTGGGCACAGCAGTATTAACACTGAGGGGGAGTGGGTTGTATTTCATTTGTTTTTTATAGAGTAGCCAGTGCTGTTTGTACACGTGGAACGTTCCTTTTGAATATTACAAAGCTGCACTGCTGAACGCATCCCAAAGATTCAGGAACAAAATATCAAATCAGTTCTGACAACCTGCTTTGTTTTTTTTTCACAGAAACCTTCTCCAACTTCAGCTTTTGTTGTGATTTTTTTCTTTCAGCAGCCTGATAGCGGAATAATATTTATTGATTCTCGAAAGCCCTGAGAACAGAATTATATTTCAGCCCGCCTAATAAGATAATTCTTACGGAATTATTCGCTAATAATTTTGATTCTCAGTCCTCCCTCGCGATTCTCAGCTCTGCTCACACCGTCCCCAGCTGGGTTATCTACCCCCAGTGCAGAAAATTAAGTCAATGTAAGAGTATACTCTGTTTTTTAAGGAGAGGTCACGAATAACCTCCCTCCCCTTGGTAGGCACCAGCGTTCTCATTACGCTTCATTTGTGCGCCGGGAGGACTGGGGGGACCCAGCTGGGCCCCCCGTCTGCTCTCATCAAGAGTTAATTTCTGCAGGAGGTGCTGCTGGCATGAACAAGTGCAGGAGGTTCTCTGGTGGTCCTGCCAAACAACGAGAGCTCTTAATTAGCAGCGATGTTCAATCAGGCTCCTTAACGCGCCGCGGCGCCAGGCGGGTCATGTTCCTCCAAAGGCGCCCCAGCACCCGGCCCAAATATTGGGTTTTTTTTAAAACACAGCCTGGCTTTTCCAGAGGCAGGGAAGGCGAGGTGTGAGCTTGAGAGCTGCCAGCAATGGGGTGAAATCTGATTTTTCGTGAAGGACGTTGGGTTTTCTGCACGGTGGGTTTAGGAGGGAAGAGTTTTTGGTCGTGGTGCTGAATGTGAAAATCCATCGGCTTTGTGTGGGCTGGGAGGGGTTGTCCTGGAGTTCCAGTTATTTTGTGGAAGATTTTTTTTGGCCACAGAACCAAAAGCAGAGGCTTTGCAGTGCTCTCCTTGCTGTGATGTTTGGATGTTCACTGTTGATGATGTACCAGGCACAATTCCGTGTCTTTTTTGGGAGCTGCCATGGAGGCCTCGAGTTGTAACACAGAGCTCAGGATGTCAAGTGCAAGCTGAGGAATCCCTTTAAAAGTTACTAATTATTATGTATAAACTACATATAAATTACTTCATATAATTACAGGTGCAAAATAGTAGAAGAAAGTATTTGGCAGGTTGAGGATAAATGTCACGTGCATGAAAACCCCAAAGTAAATGATTTATTGCTGTGTGACCAACTCTTAAGATGGCCATTAAATGGGCCAAAGTTTTGAAAACAAGACACAGGAAATGCCAGAATGTCAGAAATGGCAATTTCAAGAAAACTGGCCACTTGATCCAGTGAAGCTGCTTATTGGCCATTCTCAGTGGCAATGAGGAGTTGAAATAAGAATAAATAAAATGAGCAAACAAAGTTAGGCCTGAGCCGAATCCCAAATATTCACAATTTTTTACGTTCATTATTTATATTTATATTTGATTTATATTGATTATTCCAGTTGATGGTCCTTCCTCTGTAAGGATTTTGATTCATTACTGGGGGTGGCATTTTCTTTTATTTTTTTAATTAATTCATTTATTTTCCATCTTAATGTTTAAAAACTGAAAACTGTCATGTGATCCATGAATGCTCATTACCAATAAAAAAGGTTAAAAAAAGCTGAGGCCACATCTTAAGGTGCCAGTTTTATATTGAAAAGTATCTCACTTCTACCATCTAAAAATTTCACTTTTATTTGAAATATATTTGGAATTAGGAACATGGGAAGAAAGTTTTGTTGGTTTTTTTATCTTTCTGGGAAGTCTCTTTGAGAAGATTCTTGTATTTGAAGGTGTCAATGGTTGCTGTTTACTGTAGAGGTGTTTTTTAGGTTTTGTTTTATTTTTTTAACTTAAAGCCTTGGGAGTTTAGGACCTGTCTAAATTAGTGATCATCCAACTATCTTGTAAGTAGTTTAAATTTAGAGAATGAGATTTTCCTGTATCTCCAGTCCAGATAGTTGTATATGCACAATCTAAATCTTCACTGGATCAGAAATAACTATTTTAAAAATGGGCTCCATCGAAATGAAGTGAAATTTTAATCTGAACAGAAGAATTGTAGGAAGAAAAAAGAGTTGATTCCCACAAGCCCCTTTTATAAGATCTTTTCCTTGGTGGGAAAAACCTGGCCCAAAGTGGTTTCTTCTACTGGAAATGTGTAGATGAAGTAGAGTTTATTTTATACACCATTTTTACAGTCTTTTTTTCATCTAATTACATCTGTTGAAAGCAGGACCTTTAATTAATCACTTAAAGCAGAATGAGTTCTATAAATAAATTATTATTTGAATGTAAAAAATGTGAAGGTAGGATTGAATCCATGGCATTTTTTCTATTCATTTCATCACAAGATTTAAGATTTATGATTGGTGTGAATAAGTAGATTTAAAGCAGATCAGAACACATTACTGAGGATTTCTTCTTAAGTAAAACTTGTGGATCCTTGTGCCCTTCAAATTGTCATTTTGTCTAACAGTACATCTTGATAAGTTCAGATTCTGAAAAACAAGGATTGGGAGGTGTTGGTGGAACTGAAAATAAATAATTTCACTTTAAACTAAGAAACTTTGTAAATCTTTCAGTTTAAGCCCTACATGTTCATTTTGTTCACTCTCTTTTCCTAATTGTCACTGTAGGCCAGGTTAGAATTAGGATAATAGTTAGAATAGGATAATAATTCCTTGTAAAATACAGGATTTCAGGTGCCAAGCCTAAAAAATGAAATCTAGATTTAGTGGGAGGTGGCAGGAAGAAGGTGGTAAATGTTTTATTGGTCAACTTCTTACCAAAAAAAGAAAAGGAGAAGGGAAAGAATCATCAGTAAGGTGCCTCTTATGATATAAGATAAAAAATATATTAAATTTGCATGTAATAGTTTGTGACTGGACCTTTGTTGAGGTTTTGACCACTTTTGGTCTCAAGGTTCTTGGAAAGTCTTTTTAAGCTTTGAAATCTTTCAGAAAAAGTTACTCCTTGTGGGAGTAATATGTACCTTCAAAAATTCAGGTGCAAATTTCTCAATTTATTCTCTGAAATAAAGTGAGATTCTACATTTTTGAAAACGAATGAGAATGTTCCTTATAATGTAAGTGTATACAGGCAAAAGTTCAGGATGGAACATGCCCCTTGCCATGACTAAATGCAACCACACTGCAATTTTAGCTGGGCAGAGAGGAACTGCACAGCTGGCATTTAGCCAGGAACGTGGCATCACTGTCCTGTAATACCAGCCATCAATTATTTCATCGAATAAAAATAGAATTATCTGTGTATTGCACTGCTCTTTACAGGCTTCAAAGGATATTTTGCACTGCATCAAGCCCACATTGTCAAAAATAATTAAAACTTCAAGGTCTGAATGTATCTTAGAGCTCTGCACAGAGATAAACTCTTAAATTCTCTCTGTAATTTCCCAGGCTGGAGGGAGATTTGAGCATTTTTTTTTTTTTGCAGTGGCTGCACATGTTTTTTTCATCAGCACTTTGGGGCTGGGTTGTGTGTCTTGGAATGCACTTGAAATATCTTGGGTGGCTGCAGATGGCCTGGGTCTCGTTTGCGTCACTACAAGCAGAAGAAGTCAAAATAATTCTTTGAAATTTGATTTTAAGAAGGAGAAAGCGCCGTGGAAGTTCCCTGCTTGGATTTTTCAGCTGGAAGGAAATGCCTGAATATTTAATTCCCAACTCCCATGTAAGGGAGGGAAGGCACAACAATGCCAATCATTTATTTTGTGCCTGTGTATCATTAAATGTATATTTTAGCTTATGGGGTTTTGCTGGAATCAGTCTTGGATCTGAGGTCTGGATGTTGTGTGGGCATCACCTCCAGGAGTCCAAGAACCTTCAAAAACTTCCTGTGTCCCTTCCCTTGGATTCTGGGGATAACAAATGCTGCCATTTTATGCCAATGTTGCATGAGCAGTGAAATATTAGTTGGCCATGGGTGAAAAATGAAATTTTTGCCGACAGAGGCCTAGAACAGAGGCCTAGAACAGAGACCTAGACATTGTAATTTCTGATTTTATTCCAACTTTCCATGTGGAGCAGGAGATGAGTTTGTGGACAGGCACTTGATGCCTGTGGTTGTGGGCAAATGAGAGGTTTGCCATAAAACCTCTTCCTATATTAATTTTGCAGTCATTTGCACATGCACTGCTTGATTTGTTTCTCTGGCACCCCAGGGTTTCCTCCCCCAGCTCCTGAGTGTGGGATAAACGTGGTTGGTACAACTCAATCTCAGATCATCCTGCTGGTTTCCCAAATTTTTGGAAATATTTGTTGCTGATCCGTGTCATTTGTGGGATTAGAAATAATAATAATAATTTCAGGACCTAAAGGGGCTCCAAGAAAGCTGGAGAGAGACAATTTGAAAGGAATGGAGTGACAGAGCACAGGGAATGGCTTTGAACTGAGGGAGGGCAGGATTAGGTGGGATATTGGGAATTAAGAACCCAACCCATTCCATAAATCCATGATTTTTTCTGCTTTTATGGCATCGTCCCTTTGTGGATTTTGAAGTGCTTTGCCAATAGTTTTCATTCAGCTTTCCATGATTCCCTTGGGAACACCGGAGATAAAAAGTAATGAAAAGTTTCCTCACACTAACAGGGGTGAAGAAAACCTCCAAAATGATGGGGTTTGCTTTGGATCCTCCAAAGGCACAGGAGAAGAATTGTTTGTGTATGGGAAGATCTCATTCAGTCAAAGGGCTGAACAGCAAAAGTAGTAACTCTTTAAATCAAATTAATTTTATCAAAGAGTAGTAGATTGAAACCAGAGATCGAACCATTCCTTCCATGCAGGCTTGAATCGTGGAATTCCAGAATCCCAGAGTGGTTTGGCTTGGAAGGGACCCTAAAGCTCATCCAGTGCCACCCATGGCAGGGACACCTCCCACTGTCCCAGGCTGCTCCAAGCCCAATGTCCAACCTGGCCTTGGGCACTGCCAGGGATGGGACAGATTCAAAATAAAATTCAAGATTCAAAAAAAGTGGGACTTGAATCCAAATTTTTTGTGTTATTCCCCTCTACTTTGAGTGACATTTTTTAAATCAAGGAAACTCATCCTGATACCCTGCTCAGTTTCCTGGGGTTTTCTTTATGTGATTAAAATAATAAATAAATAAATGTTTATTTATTTACTTGTTATTTTCTCTGCTTAAGATAAGCAGTTTCAAACTCTACCATGCCAGTGCCATCCTGATGGGATAATCTCATCCCCAGCCCCAGCCCTGGGATTCAGGAATGCTCTGCCAGGACTGCAGGACTTGTGCAGCACCAGAAACTTAATCCCAGTTTTTCTGGGAAAGGGGCAGCCCTGGAACAGCTGCGTTTCACGAGGCCTCATGGCACAGCTCTTTCAGATAATGTTTTCACTGAGCTGCAAGACACCAAATCCATTCAAATAAAGTCCAGGGATGTTGGTCAGCCATGTAGCAACTTTATAATATTATGATAATATAATTTCTTTATAGTCCTGCAGTTTGCAGTTTTAAACTGAATTATCAAATTTTTATATTTTTTTCGCTAGAAAAGGGTTGTGGGATATTATTGACGTGGGAATGGCTTAATTTTGACTGCAAATATTTATTTGTAGCCAGAGTGAGTTAAATTTTGTGTGTTCAATATTACAGGCACCACTTGGGCTTGGACACTCTCCTCAGTGTCTGCTCTACCTGGAAAGAAAATCTATTTGCTTAATGACCAGGGAAATAAAGCATTTTTCTGCTGTCACATCTTATATTTTATGATCTCTTTCTCAAATTCAGTCGTGTTTTCTTTCTGGAAGTATCCTAAAAGCTAATGAATGTAAGGAAATTCAATTAGAGAAACTCTTCAATAACAAAAATAAATGTTCATGTCCAAGGGAGAGATAGAGTGTGATAAATAATCCAAGATGTATTTTATGTTAACTTCCAGGAAATTTTTTTGACAGTAGGGTTCAAAAATAGCATTTCAAATTGAGAACTTGACAATGCATTTCATGATTTTGGAAGCCACCTTGCCTTATGTGATACTGGAATCTAATAACATAAATTGGAGTATTATATGTAAGTTGGAAAAATAATAAATTGGAATAATAATATTATATAGAAGTTGGAATATTATGTTGGAATATAAATTTTACCCCTTGGAATATGTAATTTGAGGGAAGAATTTTTTTTTTTACTAGTAAAAAGATTCTATAGCAGCTTTTAAAAATGGACAGTCAAATACATAATTTATTTTAAAATAGGAATACAAGTTGACAATATCCAGCCATTCAGTTGCTGCATTAAATGTGCAGGTTTTGGTTGATTAAAAAAATTAGATTTTTGTGGTTTTTTTTGATGCTAAAGCCCTGAGGATCTCCAGGTAGTGTCAGCCTGTAAATATGTGGATTTCCAGGGTGAGGGTTCCACTCCTTTTGTTGCCCTTGGCTTGTGCTACTTGGTGCCTCAGCTTTCAGCATCTGCAGAAGGAAAAACCCTGCTGCAGGAGGAGGTTCTCAATTGGCAGGGGTTTGATTGATCCTGGCTGTGGTTTGGGGATGGAGGTGCCAATTCCTGCTGCCTGAGAGGAGCTGATGTGGGAAGGACTCGGAGCTGAGCCCTCAGTGTCCCTCCTGTGTGATCTGAACCTGTTCAAGACAAGAACTCATGCACTGGGTGATGCTAAATTCATTTATTGCTCTTACAAGTGAGTTCTTGGTGTCTGTTCTGTGGGAGAAGGGGCTGGAAAACAAATCCTGGTGATGCCTCGGGAAGGCTGAGCTGGAACAGAGACTGGACAGAGCCAGAGAATAAAGTAGAGATTTATTAAAAGGCCTTTAAGGATCCACCTTGGGCAGGACAAGAACCTGGCCAGGGTTACACCCAAGGTAGACCCAAAATGGGCACAAAATGGACACAAAATGGACAAAAAATGGATGACCCACAAAGTCTCACATTTTTATCAGTTTTGGTCCATTTGCACATTGGGGTTGAATTGTCCAATCCCAGCTCCAGGTGATGCAGTCCCACCCTTCTTGTTTTCTCTCTCAGCCACCCTTG
>VZUI01055444.1:1894-14463 GCA_013401135.1 Cettia cetti | reverse complement strand
GCGGAACCGGGCCGGGCGCTGGGCCGGGGCGCCGGGCGGGCCCGCAGCCCGTGGCGGGGCCGGGGCTCCCGGAGCCCGGGCCGCCGTTCAGGCGCTTTTCCTGCCGTGCTGCCCTCCTGGCCGGTTCCGTGTGGCCAGGCTGACCCCGGTGCTCTCCTCTCGCTAGTCCCCGGGCTGTGGCTGGAGCTACGTGAGTGAAATCAGCCGCTTTCAGAGCCTTTTTCGCTGATCCCCGCTCTCTGCTCCGTGGGAAGCGTGTAACTCCCTGTCACGGTGCGTGTGCTCCAGGAAGGCAATGAAATTTTTATTCCCTTCCAACCTGCTCCACGCCAGCTTGAAGTAGTTAAACACTCTCCCTTTGCATTTATCATTACACATTAAACAAAAATACAGCAACTAGATTGGAGTGAGGTTTTTTCTTGTTGACATCCTCTAATGAACTTCATCAGATCGAGTAGATCAGAGTCACTTCTCTCGAGGCAGTTTCATTTTCCTGTTTTCCTGAGTCCGTGGAAGGTGTCACATGTGCCCCTGTAGTGCTTGTTTTCAAATTGCACCCTCTGAATTTGCCTGTGTGCTCACCAGAACGTGACTGCTGGGGATATAATAGAAGTATTTTGGAGTTCTTTTTTTACAGCTAATTCTCCATCGATGATCACTGAGGTTTTAAGGATAACCATCACAATGCACATAATTCATACGAATCAAGTTAATAAAAGCACTTTTAAAGTGCAGTGGTTGCTGTCCTGAGCGCTGTGTTCCAGCTCTGTGTTTGAACGTGTCCAGGTGTTGACCAAAGCCACAAAAGCTGCAGCTGGGGAGGAGGGACCCCTCATCCCCTGCTGGGTCTCCTTCTCCTGCCTGCTCTGCCTTCTCAGTGAGCCTTTCCAGCTGCTGGCCTTGCATTTTGTGTTTGGCTGGAAGAACGAGGCAGATCCTTTCCTTTTCAGGCCAGTGCAGCCCTGGGAGTGAATTGTTGTGTGCCGGTGGAGGGGCACGTGTGGGAAGGGGCTGGGCTGCAGTGACAGTGACAGTGACAGTGCCAGCACGGCCTTTGGGACAGGCTGTTGTTACCCAGCATCTGCTGGCCACGTTGTGTCTCTTGCATTGTCCCCGTTGTCCCCTGGGTTTGTGGCAGCTGTCTGGCGTCCCCAGTGCTGGGAGCAGTGTCCTGTGTGCAGTGTGGGCACAGGGCTCCCCAGCTGCTCCACGAGTCACAGAGCTGTGCTGCAGGAGCACTGCCTGTCTGCAGTCAGCACAGGCTGCCCTGGGAGCTGTGGAGGGAGCTGGGGCTGCCCTGGGAGCTGTGTGTGGATGGAGCTGGGGCTGCCCCTCTGGGCTGCCCTGGGAGCTGTGTGTGGATGGAGCTGGGGCTGCCCCTCTGGGCTGCCCTGGGAGCTGTGGATGGAGCTCTGGCTGCCCCTCTGGGCTGCCCTCCCAGTGTCTGTGGTGCTGGGAAAGGACACGGATTTTCCTGCTGTGCCAGTGGCACTGCAGTGCAGGCTGTGTGGGCCCTGCTGCCCTGCAGGGAGGGCATGGCCTGGCACAGGCCAGGTGGGGCTGGCACTGCCTCGCTCTCCCCTGCTGACCCTCACTGGGGCTTGGGAAAGGGCCTCAGTGCTGCCTCCCCTCATCTGGGAATCACAGTCTGCTAGAACTGGTTCTGTGGAATCGGTGTTTGTCTGTAAAACACTGGAATATGTGTGATGTCTTGAGCTCACAGTGGTTTAGCAATGGAGCCTAAACACATACTGAATGGAAACTGCTCATCTGCCTTCAAAAGCAGCTACTGACCCAGAGGAAGACGTGGTAACAGATGTCCCTGTAACCTAAAAAAGTCATAGGGCTGGTCCAGGCAATTAGACAGGTAGATAGATTAGATATATTTATCTATTAAGCAGGTAAAAATGATTAACAAGGGGCAAAACCCAAGCAGTGGCCTGGAAGGAGTGTTAGGATGTGAGGTGTAGCACTGAGGGGAATCCTGTGTTGCTGATGGTGGGTTTCCCACACACCCCATTACTCTGTGAATGAAGAGAAAGGGGTGACTTGAGTGATTTTGATCGGGCTGTTCCTAGGAGACTCCACTCTGTGAGTGTGCATCCCTCAGACTGAGGTGTCCTGCAGGAATGCTCAGCTACCAGAGGTGATCCAGCAGGAATCCAAGGGTTCCTCAGAGGCTCCTGCACTTGCTGGGCTGCAGGTACACTACAGACCTTGCAGCACGCTGCTGTCCTGCAGATTTGGGGTTTATAATGAGGCAAAGCCCAGCCGTGCTGGCCTGGGGAATTGTGTTTCTCTAACTCTAACCCTGGGAAAGGTTTAATGACCTCACTTAACCCACTTTTCTTTCACAGTTGAGTTTAGTGGGTCTGTTGCAGGGCTGTGAGGCACTGTGTGTACCAACAGCCTGGAAGTAAAATGAGCACTAAAATGTTTTGCCCAGATTTAAGTTGTTCCAAGTCTGAGGAAGGTGAAGAACTGCAGTCATTGGGTGTGTGGCTGTGACAGTGCAGTACCTGTGGCTCGATGCTCCTAACAGAGAAGAGCACACATTGGGGCCAGTACAGTGAATTGAAAGTGTCTGTTTCTAACTGCTGGGGCCCTGTAACAGCCCTGTAAACCCAAGGGATGCTTGTGAAAAGCCCAGGAGAGGGGCAGTGTGAATGTTGTACAGTGCAGGTGCCCTGCCTTGCAAGAGCCCCACCAGGGCTCCTTGGAGTGACAGCAGGCATCCTTATCTCAAAGGGAGCACTGCCAGCTCCAAGGGCTCTCTGGCACTCTAACTGAAAGACTCAAGGGTAAGGGAAAAGGAACTGAAGAGAAAATGCAAGATAAATTCTGCATTCTTAAACAAGATGGACTGTAAGAGCAGGTGAAATAGTGCCAGAGGAGTCGATTGCAGAGCTTTGTGTACTGAAATAGAAGGATGCAGTAGATTGAATAGAAAGGTAAATAGTTCAACATTCCTACAAGATGATACTGAGACCAATACATAATATGTTTGAAAAGCAGCATTCTGGCTGAGAACAGTGCTAATGAATGCATTAAAGGATTAATTACAGGTAAGCATGCTGACAGGTGTAACACTGATAGATTTGGTGAGGGATTTTCAGGTTGTGAGGGTTCCACTGCTGCCAGTGGAGCTGCAGTTACTGATGGCTTGTGCCCAGTCCCCCTGGGTGGGAGCTGGGGCTGTGTCCCTGCCCGTGCCTTCACCTGGGGGCCTCACACCGGTGTTGTAGTGACCTCTTTCCAAGGAACCTGCCTGAAGCTTGCACAGAACAGAAAACACTTCAGATTGTGGAAGTGCGCAGGAAGTTATTTTTGTGTCTGCAAAATATCTCAGTACCTGTCTGCATCATCAGAGTGGAAATTGTGACTGTAAAGACAGTGCAAGAAATCCAAAGTTCCTGTCTCCTGAAAGCTTTTGTGACAATTGCTGAAAGGTTTTGAGTAGTCCATCACTTCAGAAACTTTATATACCATTGTGAAAGGAACAGCTTGCATATATTTTACAGTCCCAGTGCTGCAAGGATAAGCTGTCCAATTCATTATCTGCAGTCAATGCAAAGACATGAAACACAGTCTGGGAAGGATGTAATTAAGGCTGAATATCAAATACACAGAAACAAGCAAGAGAAAGCACTTTCATGTGTTGAGCAACAGAGGCGTTTAAAGGATTTCAGCTCACTTGAGTTACTGTAAATCAGGACCTAGTATAGGAAGCAGAGTTTGAATTGCCCAGAAAGGCCGGTGTGATAAGTGGCTTGTCACCAGTGCAGATGTGGAAAACCTTCAGTGAAGGACAGTTCCTCTCCTCAGAGCCCCATTTTCTGGGTGCTTTGCTGAGGTGTGCTGTGCCCTGTGCCTGTGCTTCAGTCATGAAGAGAAATGCTTGTAACTCGAGCTCACTTTAGAAAGGAGGGGGAAACTGTTGTTGAGAGGTGTATTTTTTGTTCTACTGCCACTGATCAGAGGGATTGGAGGGGAGGATCTACCCCCAAAGGCACATGGCCTGCCTGGTTTCACAGGGCTGTTCTCAGCTTCACCAGGTGTCTGGATGTGAAATTGCAGAGTGGAGATGGGAAAGGGTAGTCTGTGAGTAAGATGAGAAAAATCTCAGCCTGATAAGATCACTCTTAAAGTTGCTGCAGGACACATTCAGTCCTGTATCTGTATCTTTAGTAGTGCTGCATTGAAAGGTAAATCTGAGAGTGCTTTAAGACCTTTAAAAGTCCAGGCTGACATTTAACTGTCTTTCAGGATAATTCTGTCCCTCCTTTAGTGAGATTCTGGCCAGGTCAGACTCCTTTTGTCCCCATTTCAGTGTGCTGGCTCTGCCTTGCCACTCATTGCTTTACAAACAGCTGGCTTGTGAGGTGCCAGGGAAATTTCTGTCAGGGAAAACAGAAGGTCCTGATTTGGTTGAAGGCTGAAGAGGATGTCACAAAGTCACCCAGCTTCTTAACTGCAACTCTGAACTCCATGAAGGGAGCTCAGTTTTCCTCTCTGGTTGCCATAAAATTATTTCCTTTAAGTTTTGTAGCTTGTGAACTCGTGTATGGGGTTGAGGCTTGGCAAACAGGTGTTGCTGCAAGGTGCACTCTGAGAAGGGCTGTTCAGTCTGTCACTGGAGATCTTGCCTGGTCAATACCGTGAGGATTTAGCTTTCACCAGTTTGCTATTGTGATTATTAGTGACTATCTCCTTTTGCTCTGAAGTACATTTTCATTTCCATTTCTGGGAGTGTTTCTGTGAGGTTAGGCAAGCTGCAAGTGAAGCAGTTACTGAGCTATTACTATATTTATGTTTCATATGAAGCTGCTATTTGAGAGTCATCTTGAACCATAGTGAAGGCTAAATTAAAATGCATAACTGCAAGTACTTTAGACAAGCTGATTACTTTTTAATTGCCTCTCACTTTATTTAGGCTTTCTTTTGTTAAATAAAGGGCTCTTTAAAAAGCAGGTTGGTTTGGTTACTGCCGTGGAAGTCTCCATTGCTCCGCTGAGAGGGTTATGCATGGTAGTTATTGGGAGAGGAGGAAACACCAGGGACTCCTGTGCTGTCAGGGACACAGGACATCTCCTGGCTGTGCAGCTGCATGCTGCAGCATGGGCATTGTTTGGCAAAGGCTGCGTATGCCCAGGACAGATGTGCCACTCTCTAGGAGCCTTGGTGGGCAGCAAGCACGGTGGTGATGTGTTTGTGTGTGATCACAGGTGAAAAAGTTCATGTGGCTTCTGAGGTTGGGGATGGGGTGGCCTCATGGCCTGTGCATCTTTCCAGACTGACCAGAAGGACAAATCTGGTCTTTATTCTGCCTTGCTTAAGGGAAGTTTATTTACATAAAGCATTTATGGTTATATAGGCATAATCTTTCAGATTAATGTGTGTGATTGTCTTTCTATTGAATGAATTTCCTGAGAATGTGTCAGGGAGGGAGCTGAATTGCCACCTTCTGTGGTAGCTGAGGTGATGGTCCTTCATGTTACACCCTGAGCTTTAGGGGTAAAACATGCTTAGAAAGCAGCAATGCTGTTGGACAGGGTCATCTCTTGTAAAACGACCGGTTATCTCCCATGACCATTTCATTTTCTGGGAAGTGCACAAAAATCCAGCCCGTGTCCTTCCCTTTGGGCAGCCCCTGCCATGCTGGCCCTGCAGTGCCCCCAGGGAGCAGCTCCTGTGGAACGAGCTCCCATCCCTGTTAGGGATTTCCGTGTGACAGCATCAGCACCCAGTGGGACTCGCCAGCTCTCGGGGACCTCACGCTTGCCAAGGAACTCTGGAATCCTGTGTGACTCTTTTATGGCTCTGATTCATGCTGGATTCATGCTGAATCAGAGCAGCTGTATCTGGGGAGAGCTCAGCAATTAGTTTGCCTTCTCTTCCCGTAAGGTTGTAAAGCCAAGCCCAGCTCTGGGTAGCAAATGTCAGAACTGAGGCTGCCTTTCAGTCTTGGTTGTGGCCTGCTCAGATATGTACGTGGTGATGTCATTTTTAATTACATGCTCACTTAAAGATTCCTGCTTGGCTCAGTGAACAGGGTGTGATGCTCAGGGGGATCGCTCAGAGCTGATGCTCAGAGGAAGGGTGGACAGACAATATTGTCGGATTTTTTTTCTTTGGTGTGTGGCCTGTGTCTGCCGTAAAGCTGATTCCTCCTGGGTTATTTAGCTTGGTCTGAGTAAATACCAGTACATTGTCTTTGCACCAGTGATAAGTACGAAGTGATGTTGTTAAGGAGTGAGCACTGACACCGAGATGATGCTTGCTAAGCGTTGTGATGCCGTGGTGTGGAGGTGAGAGCGTTTTTGGCATTCATGTGACTCATTCCAGGCGGGTCTTCCGCTGCCTCGGGCTGGGGCTCTGCCGACAGCCACAGGGCCTCCTCTGTGGCATCCCCTGCCCTGGGAAGAGCTGCTGGGCCCCCTCCACGAGGATCTTCTGCCTGCCCTTCTCCCCCGGCCCTTTTTACCCCGGGGCAGCGGCAGCAGGGAGCACAGACAGCAGCTCAGCCGTGAGTCATTCCCCAGCAGCACTCCCCGTGCAGCCACTGCAGCAGCAGAATAGGTGGGGTGTGTGCAGGCAAAGGTTGCACCTTGTCCCTCAGCCCGTGGCTCGTGTCCCCCAGCTCCCTTAGCCCAGGGCTTGCAGTGGGGCCGCTCTGCCTCCCCGAAATACAGCGTGGAGAGCGTGGGAATAGAATTAAAAACGGGCTGGCTCGTCCGTCATGCCTCAGGTGTGACTTGCAGACTTGGAGCCTCGGCTGCCTGAGGCACACAGGACACACACCTCATCATTTAAAGATTTTCTGGGACAGTAAATGCTGGAGTTTGTCGTGCAGGGGATGTGCCAGTGGTGCCCAGGAGGTCCCGTTGCCACCCAGGGTCCAGGGCTGGGGCAGTGCCATGGCAATGGCATTACCAGCCCCAGCTGACTCATTTCCTTTACAGCCAAAGGTTTGTGCTGCTCAGCAGCTGTGGAAACGGCACGGTGTGGCTGGGAGGGGATTTGGAGGGAGCTGTGCTCAGCAGCCCCCGTGGGGAGGTTTGGTCCTGCAGTGCAGGGCTGGTGTCTGCTGGCACTGCTCTGCTGGGTCTGGGTTCCTGTGCTGCTGCTGCAGCTGTGAGTGAGCCCTGCTGCCCAGGATGGTCTTGGACAAGGTCACCTTACCTGGGTATCCAGCTGGTCAACAAGCTGCTGCCTTCAGTCATTTGCTGGTTTGGGGTCTTTGAAGCATGCTTTGTAGTGAATGAAATTAGGACACTTCTGATTGTGCAGCAAAATCATCTCTGCCATTTAGTTTCCTTAGGTCATTCATATATTTAAAGGAGAGTTGAAAGCTGCCAGATCCTCTGTAACTTACCCATGGCAAAGGAGTGCTCCGTGGGCTGCAGGTGGATCTCTGCTTCCCCAGGGAGCTCCGTGGGCTGCAGGGGCACCTCTGCCCGTCCGTCCCCGACCCTGGTGTGGGCACAGCTCTTCTCTGGCACATTCTCACTCCTCTCTCCAGCTGCTCCTGGCAGTAACACTGGCCCTTCCAAACACTTGATGCCAGCAGTGGCTCTGTCCCAGAGCTGCCCAGGATTGGCTCCAACACACGGGGGGGAGCTTCCAGCAGCTTCTGGCAGGAAGCAGCCCTGTAGCCCCCCAGGCCCAGGAGCACAGTGGGCTGCAGTGCGGTTCTGCTCTGGGTGCTGGGTGCAGGTCAGAGCAGTGGGCCCACGGTGGCCAGGGTTCAGCACGGGCTCGCCGTGTGCCCTTGGCCGTGTCACCCAAGCTCTCTGTGCCATTGTTTGCCATTCATGTCATGGGGAGAGGGAAATCTCCCTGTTTTGCTCTCTGTTTTGAGGAGAAACGTGCCAGCAGTTACAAAGTGCAGAAATTCCTTGGTGGTGGAGGTCACAAGTACAAGGGATGCTATTGCTGCTGACAAAGCCCACTTCAATTAACTTCAGATTAACCTACTAATGTTATGAAAGAGTTTTATTTGCTTTGAAAGGTATTTTTAAAGCTCTGAGTAAGTCAACTGCTGTCAAGCCTCTCCTGGTGTCATTTTGTAGAAACTTCTAAATTTTTATACTCTAAATCATATGGACAAGTGCTAATTAGAGCTCCATAATACTGGGTGTACCTTTGAGGGAGCAGAGATTTCCTTTCATTTTACTGCCTGCTGTAACATGTGGCCTGTCAGCCTTCTAGAATGTTTATTTGGGGTTACCTTGATTTTGGTTGTAAAATCCGGGCTAAATATGGGAATAGCTTTGAATTGTCATTCAAAAAATGGTATTTTCATGGTTTTGCCCAAAATGTCATCTGTAGAATGACCAAAAGTATCAGGGAAATTACTCTAGCTCTTTTTATTTACTACATTCCTCAGCTGAAAATATTTTTCCGATTGTTTCAGGAGTAAAAGTTCCTCGTAATTTTCGTCTTTTGGAAGAACTTGAAGAAGGTCAGAAGGGAGTAGGGGATGGAACAGTTAGCTGGGGCCTTGAAGATGATGAAGATATGACACTTACAAGATGGACAGGAATGATTATTGGGCCTCCAAGAGTAAGTATCCACTGAAATACTAAAATAGTACTGGTTTTGTGTTGGTTTTTTCCCCTTCTCCTAACCTAACCATTGAAGCAGAAAATAAACAAATGAGTGAAAAAACACTTTAGGAAGTGATTGGTGTTGAAGTTCTTTATACTAATGGGTTCCATGTGTCTATATGGCTTTTGGCTTATAATTTGAAACATTTTGGTGTTACTTGTCTGCTTTATATTTGCAGATTCAGTAAGACATAACTTTTGAGAGCTCAAAATTCTAACATCCTGTACCCTTGAATGCAGCAAGGTCTAAAATCCCTCAGCTGGTGAGGTTACAGATGGAGCTGCTGCAGGTGCCAGGGGATGCCCTGTGCTGGTTTTTCTGCTGTTCCTGTTCAGTTTTTTGGGGTGCTGTATATTGCCAGTTTATTGCAGCAGTGCTGACGAGCTCTTGTAGAATTTCAGCTGACTGAGGAAACTCAAATTTTAGTGATTTCACTCCCTTCCCTGAATGTCCTCTCCCAAAGCAGCATCTTACAATGCAGCTGGTCTTTGTGGGAGTATTGTTGTGTTCTCTTTTCCCCCCAGCCCTACTAAACTGTGGGTTTACACTCTAGTAGTGAACTTGAGGACTTAATTGTGTGTTGAATGTGTGCGTGTGTTCTAAAACCAGAACTTGTCTGTTGTCTCCAGTTTCACTGTCCTGTTTCCTTAATATCCTTTGATGGAGTGCAAGTAGCCAATTCTCCTTCCTGCAATAGCAGATGTCTTCTACATCTGGCCTCAGTATCATCTCTCAGTAATTCCAGGGGTCATTATATGGAAATCTTTACAGAGCTTTAATCACGTTCCTGCTGGCTGTTCCCATTCTGTCAGTTGCCTTTTTTGACACGCAGGGAGGTTGTAGGAGAACATGTATTATGAGGACATTATACATGCAGTGTTTTCTGTCTCACCCAGAAGTGTTGTTTACTTGTTGTCTGCCTTTGCTAATCTCTCCCCAGTCACGAGCATTTCATTTGTTTATGATGTACCCAAATTGTTTTCTAGAACAGCATTCGATTTTAGAACATTAGGAGAGTGCTAATGAGCCTGCATTAAGGCTGTGAAAGAAGCTCACCGTGTGCATGGGCTTTATGGAAAATTTAAACAACCTTGAAATCTAATTTAGAAAATTAAATAGGAATTGGAATGTGCAAACAGGAGCGTGCAGCCCTGCCAGCAGTGATGGAAGTCTGCAGTTGTTGTGCTGCAGAGCAAGGCTACAGACCTTCACAGCAGAGGAGTCAGCTCTGCCTGTCCTGCTCTTCTGGCACCCTTAGGAATACAGATCTTCTGGCCAGAAGCGTCGTGCCTTCTTCTGAGCTTCTTGCTTGAAGGCAGCAGGCTGTATTGAGAGAGATCCTGGGGGCTTGCAGCCATTCCTGTTTGCTGTGCTCCCTGGAACACTGCTCATATTCGGTTATTGCCATTTGGGCTCTGAGCAGGATGTGGAGCACGCTGGCTGGGGACAAAAGCTGGGGGCTGTTTCCCTCTGGGTGGAAGGCAGTCACGCTTGCAGCAGGTGGGAGGATGTTTTGCTGGAGTCCAGTGGGGGAAAGGAGCAGCTGTGCAGAGCTGGAGCTGCCTGTGTGCTGCTGCCCTGCTCGGCTGTCCGTGTGGTGTCCCACAGGCACCCCTTGGCACAGGCTGTTCAGAAGCAGTGGCACTCCAGAGCTGCAGCTGGACCTGCTCGTGTGTGCACTGCCTGCTCCCCCCTGGGCAGCTCCTCAGAGACCCAGAGCTGCCTGGGGCTCAGGGCTGCTCCCTGCTCCCTGCACAAAGACCAGGGATTTATTGCCCTGGAGAAACGTGTGATCCTCTGAAGGTTCTAACATGAACAGCGTGGTGTCTGCATGGCTGCCCTCCCTTTTGGTAGTTCCCGTGTTCCTGAAGTAGCCACTGCTTTCACCAAATGCTTAATGAACTGCCTGCTGTAATTGTTTCCCCCTTTCTCTTCCCCTCAGACAATTTATGAAAACAGAATATACAGCCTTAAAATAGAATGTGGGCCTAAGTATCCAGAAGCACCTCCATTTGTAAGATTTGTAACAAAAATTAATATGAATGGAGTAAATAGTTCTAATGGAGTGGTAAGTTTTTTGCTTTTATTCATTTTAATGTTGTATTTTTTGTGCAGCTTCAATGCTTTGTTTATTCTTGTAGCTTGCTTAGCTACTCATTGCTTGTGGTGCTGTTTGTTGGAGAAGGAAAGGGGGTAGGAGGGAAGTGGACAAGTGGAGATCTATTTTGCTTTTAGGAAAACACTTGCTTTTGATTTCTCCCACTCAGATTTCGTGTGGGATCTTTAGTTGGGGGTGGGGGGAGTTAAGTGTAACCGGTGCACCAATTCTGACAGGAATGGTCTTTTTGTCTGTTTTAGGTGGACCCCAGAGCCATATCAGTCCTAGCAAAATGGCAGAATTCTTATAGTATCAAAGTTGTTCTGCAAGAGCTTCGGCGTCTAATGATGTCTAAAGAAAATATGAAACTTCCTCAGCCACCTGAAGGACAATGTTACAGCAATTAATTAAAAAAAAAAAAATGCCCCCCCTTATTCAATTTAAGCTGTCTTCATTTTCCACAGTAGTAAATTTTCTAGATGCATCTTGTAGACCTCAAAATACTGGAAAGGAAGTTCCCATTCAAAGGAAGTTTTTCTTGAGATACTGTAAATGATACTAATTTTTTTTTTTTTCATTTGAAATATAAGTTGTGCTATAACAAATAATCCTGTCGTGTAACCACTGTCCACATAGCTGAACTTCTGGTATCAGGAAAAGTCTATTTAAATTTATTACTGTCAAGACCAGTGTGGCACATCCAACTTAACTGTGAAAGGATCCATCCCACAATCACCTTGCTGTGTGTCTGGCCTGGGTTATTTTTTTTTTCTTTCTCTGTCTTTTGCAATAGAGTCGAAGCTCAGGGCTATTTATTAGAGTAGACACAAAGGTTTTTGCTTCCAGTACTACACTGGGCTGTATGGACTACTACTGGGGATGTGTGCTAACCTCAGTCATCCCTCCCTTTGTGCTCGCTCTAGTAAAGGCTGAATGTGACTGTGGTCGTTTTTGGGTTTTTATTATTTTTTTAAATGCCCTGATAATCTGGGGCAAGCTTTCCTTCTTTCCTTTGGCCAAGACATAGATTGTATTTCTCTTCCTGGTCCCCCTCACCAGTGATGTGAGCTTTGAGTGAGGGATTCAGGGTTCTTTTAATCTCTTCCCTCTTCCCCTCCTTTTAGTGGGGGTGCTGCTTTCTTTTTGCCCCTCTTGGTGACTCTTCTCGCTCCTGGCCCAGGGGTGAGTGTTGGGGCAATAACTTGACCTGTTCCCTCCTGCTTATCATTTTGGTTTTGCAACAAATTTAGTCTTCACCAGCCTGGGAAACAAGAGTATCTGTTCTGCTGGCAAACGTGGGTTTTCCCTTCCCTCCAGCACTGCTGCCACACCGCCAAGCTGGCCACGGCCGTGCTCCTAGATAGGCTTTGACGTGGGGAAAAGAGCAGTAATTTACCAGGATTGCCCAAACCTTCTGCTGCCAAACTTCAGTGGGGGAGATCTGCACACAGAGATTCTGAGCACGCCCCAGGTACCCTCCAATCGCTGTTTTGGTGCTTTGGACTGACCCAAGAATGTTCGTTAACAAAATGTTGCACTTGCGTTTGCCCCTTCTAAAGATGTGACAACCACAGACAAATCAAATCCGGGTGGGAGATTTCATTTGGGTTCTGTAACTCTTGGAAATCTCTTCAGTGGAGATTTTGGGGAAGAGGTGGCACAGCAGATTAAGGACCTTGATTGGCTTTGCATCCTGGCAAATCACTGCCTTTTCTGGTTTACTGTCCCGGACCACTAACTGCTGCAATGTGGATGCAAGCTTACAGGAAACCAACCTAGTGTGTCCTAAGTTTTATGAAAAATTCAGTGTTTGTGTAAAAAAAAAAAAAAAAAAAAAAAAAAAAGGAAAAAAGGAAAAGAG